>APFE031626406.1:14358-52803 GCA_000404065.3 Pinus taeda | reverse complement strand
AGCCTGAAGGGTCAAGCACAGCTCTCTGAGTGGGATCATAGCATACAGCACATAGGTGAATTAGGTCAGGGAATTGGTTGACCTGAGGAAGCTTGAAGATTGGGAGGAAGGAATCCCAAATGCCCAATATATCTGTTCCATCAACATGTTTGGCCTTTAGTTCATTTAGCGGGTGGAGCTGGAACTTGCTGTGTGTTAGGGAGTCCTCTGAGATTTGATAATCCAAGTCTGCTAAATCCTGCCATTCTAATTCTCTTTGAGGGGCATTCAAAGGGGCAACATTGAGGGCCACAGGTGCTACTGGAGTCTCCATGGTTACTTAAGAACTCTGTTTTGTATGTAGACTGATGTTACTAGGCTGGGCAACAGAAAAAGAGTATTGCTTGGACAAAGAGGTGAATTGAGAAATAGAGGACGATAGGGTGAACTTGCAGCAATTGAAATACTGCACACAGTCACTTTGAGAAGGCAAATACTTGTCTCTAACAAACCTTTCGCAATAATTAGGTGCAAATTTCGGGTTTCCTGTTCACAACTGCGCGAACGGGATGCAGGTTTTAGTGAAAGTTTTGTTAAACCAGGCTCAACTAGTGAATTTTGACCGTTCAATTTCCAATGGGAACTGGGTGTAGGGAAATTTGCCGGTGAATTATGCGTTTTTCAGTGTCTTAAGTGAATTTTCAGCTATTGTAGACAAAACCAGGCGCAAAGAAGATTTGCAGGGATAAGTACCTAGTAGATTTGATGGTCCGGGTCACAAATGCAGGTGGGTAGGCGCGCCGAAGGTCTCCAGGTCGAATTCAGCTGGCTGGTGCAAATTTGGACGTAAAATGCATGCAGGAGGCGCAACAACAGTTTTTTGCAAAAAGTGCAAAAAACACGAAAAATTGGCAAAAATATGGATTTTTGGGACATTCGCGCCTTTTTCGGATGACGTCAGCATGACGTCATTGGGTGGGTCAGGGTCGGATGACGTCAGCATGACATCATCAGGTGACGTGGCGGCTTATGAGTGGTCCACAGGGGTGGTGAGGTGGCAGACAGGTGGAGCAATGGTGGACAGGGCGCGCGGACGCAGCGATGATGCAGGCAGTGACGCGTCGATGACGCTGGTAGGCGGATTGGCGGAAAACCGGAAACCAGAGTGGTATCATATCGCACTGCTTATGATACGGAAGGGAATCTGTCAGAGGGGGCTCCGATACACTGTGGGGGCGACGCGTGGCCGAGGCCTGACGTTAGCCTCTGACAGATATCGGACGATATCTTTCGACTTCGGGGCCAGTCCGATATCCACGTCAACCATTAGATGAAAAGCGCCCGATTGGACGGTCGACGGACCACTGAACTGTGCGGATGATACGGCGTCGGGCGGGCATTAAAAATTTATTTTCCACGGGATTTGTGCCCAGCGGGACCTTTAGGATTATTCGCGAATTGCATGGTTTTCTGATGTATTTTTATAAAGGCGTGCTAATCACAAAAACTTAGGAAAAATGGGTTTTTTCATGAAATTTCTTTGCAACATCGCGCTCACCTCAAGACTTTGGATAAATGGGTTTTTTGATGCAATTTCGTATAAAAGCGCAGATAGGCTCCAAACTTAGGATAAGGCAAAAAAAGTGGGTTTTCATGGTATTTTTTCCTTTTGAGCGGGTTAAAGGGTGCAAATGGGTTTTTTCCAAGGTTTTTTAGGCAAAATGAAGGGTTGAATAGGTAAATGGGTTCTGGAGGAGAAGAAGAGGTAAGGCTTGGGTTCTTAAACTGACCAGATGTCAATTTAATTCCCTGGTAATGAATCATATGGCTATAATGCCAAGGAGGGGATATTTATAGAATGCTTAGGGTTTATACACCATGGTGTTATAATAGTAGGGAAAGGGTGACATAGGGAGTTAGATAAATAGACGTTAAGGGTTAATATGGAGGGAGAGGGTGAATGAAGAGTGATATCACTAAGTTTATTTGAAGACAACTTAGCTTAGGGAGTAGATCAAAATGAAAAGAATTTTGCACAAGAAATGTGGCTCTTAAAGGATACAAGAACCAACATAAAACTTTGAATTTCTTTCATAAACACAACTGGTGAAGGGATGTTAGTAATGAGTGTAAAACCAGGAAAAAAAGGGAAGTTAGACATGCTCCATTGTGTTGCTTTCCTTGTATTGACCAGCCATATTCAGTTTGAAAGGAACACTAGTTCTGCAACCCCATCTACCTACCCATCTATTTGCCTAGCATTTTTTGTTTCTTCTTGGAGGGTACACTTGGACTTGCAGACCCTTATGTGCCTTTTCTTTTCCACTCGCTTTTTCTTTTGATTGCCTATCTAATACTACCCTTATTGCTTCCAAGGCCCCAGATTAAGCAGTTGGGAACCTTAGCTTCTATGCCTAACTATTGGTCTGCCAAGATTAAACAGTTTGGACAGACTTCTTTCTCTATTCTACAACAGAAAATTGAAACATGGCATGATCCAGATTAGACTGTTGGACCATCCATCAAAATTTAGAAAACATGAAGGCATGTACACACCTTGCCTTTCCTTGGAAATATGGGATCTTTGTATCAGCAAAGCAGAGCATATTTGGCATTTGAATTTGCCAATCATGAAATATGAAACCTATTGGTATAGGTATCCAACACTACCAGAGATAATGGCCCTCAAATATCCATTAGTACAAGAATACAACAACCAAGGCTTGGTGTCTATTGTGATGACCACCAATATACCTTGATCAAGATACTCTTACCATATGGTTGTGGCACAGCCTCTCCAATCCTCTCTGTGATACCCTGAACACACTTTCCTTGTCCTTTGGATCCCAATATATAACACCTACCTCTATAAATTCACCAAGTCCATCCAGCCACTAAATCTCAGCGCCAATCTACACTCTAGCTTACCATTTTTCCTTCAACACATCGAGACTCTTGTCAAGTTGTTCACAACGCCGTTTGTGAACAACTCTCAACTGTCCACTACCACTCCTCAGCTACTCAAGGATTTCAATGCACTGTAGTCTTCATGTGCTTCTCCAATACATACTAACATAGGGCATAGAGGGATTCCACCTATCACTGCAAAATATCCTTCTCCCACAATGAAGACGGGCTAGGAGGACTACCCTTCTTCTATTGTAGATGTCCTTTTCCATAAGGAAAGTCTAGGGATATTCAAGTTGCTCCTACCTAATCATACATGTGAGATATTATTCTACCACATCTAATAGTTACTTAGTCCTTCACGAGAATTGTTTCTTTGGGTTTGAAGCAATCCTCTACAATCCTCCCAAGTTGTTCTTTAGGCTGCTCTAACTCTGCCTTCTCTTGGCCTATACTTGGTCCACTCTCACGATGCCCTCCATCAAACCACAAGTGTCCAATATATAATCTAGCATCTTCTCACTAGTTAGGGAATCCAATCACTATGATCACCCTTCCTCTTGTATGCTAAAAATCTTCCAAACTCTCCTCTTCTAAGAAACCATCCATTAGCATCCACCCATCATCAAGAGACCATCTGCAACTTATTGCTATTGCCCTCTTGCCTTGATTTTTGTGGTACTATAAGCCTGGTTAGGGCACACCACCAACCCTAACTCACTGCTTAAACATCGTGTGATCATCTACCAAAGGGTTTCTCCTTTTTCTATCCAAAGATAGGCACCCAAACTCTACTCTAAGGTGTGAGGCTTCTCCTCAACATATCCTATAACAATCTTGTACCAACCCACAATATGAACACTTTGTAATACATATGGAGACACCCCTATACTACTTCACATTCATTTCTAGGAGCTATGACCCAAGGGACAAACCAAAACTAGGCTTAATGACCCTCGAAGCAATCCCTATAACACGTTGTTGTAACAACCTCCTTTTTTGGCCTTTGAAACAGAAGTAACCCAACACAAATAGTACATAAAACACACTATACTCACCTCAGATCTATGACTTGATATGACAAATAATCTGTTACCCAAAATAATCTAGAATCAACCATCCAAGCCTCCTTGCTAACTGATTCAAACCTTATAAATTTTTGGTTAGGTCTATAATAATTTTGTACCAAAAATCAAAGAAAACCTCTCCAAAAACTTCGTCTTGCTTGCCTCTTGCTCCTTGCCTCAGGCCCACTACCAATTTCATATATGTTCTATAATGGAATATGGATTTATATTAATGAGAAATGCCTCTCATATCTCCTCAATTTATAATTTTTCATTTGATGTCATCCAATTGTCTTGTGGCACACAAAATCACCAAGTCAACCTGCTCTAGGTGCCACAAAACCCACCAACTACAATAAAAATTAATATCTCCACTTCTAGACCTTGGATTTGAGTCATTTTCGATGCCTTCAGTTGCTCTAGAGGTAATCTATCACCTAAATTCATCACATGTCAAATTATCCACATGGATTCACACCCATAAGATCAGATGAAAATCCCACAGGCTTGGGTTATAAGCCCACAAACATATTTGTGTGCCCATTCCTCTGAAACCTGCTAGCCTATGGTTTGGAGTACCTCCCAAGCTACAAATGTCAACACTCCCTCTTAGCGAGGGATGTAATTACAACACTAGGAAGTCTCCATCATCATCATCTCTGATCATGGTACTCCATCTCACATCCATCACTGCAACATACTCCATATAATGAACCCTACAATCTCTATAGTGCCTCTACCTCATATTATCTGAACCTGAAGACCTCAACAATTCGATAGGGTTTCTCCCTATGAAGCTAGACTCCCTCTAAGTCTACATGATCTCCACTAGCTCAACCTATCATCGACCTCATGCCCTACAAGGTCAATCCAAGTTGCGGTCGAACACGAGCCATCACCTCACCGCAACCCAATCTTGCAAACTCTCATACTCCTGGATCAAACACAACCTATGCACATCCCTCCAATATTGGATATACAACATCACGATCTAATAAATAACCTAGCTTGGCAATCTGCAGTCCATCACATGAAGTAATTTCAATTAAACCAATCTCATCCATGCCAAATAAATCCCCGAGTTGTCCCAACGATCCATGTCAAGCCATAGGAAGTTCATGATTAACAATCTACCCTAAAACAAACTGTTATTCACTAAGCTCACCAAAAATCCACTAGAACTCCCAAACATTGTTGTTGCTAAGCCATTCAAGACCACATCTCCATGTATTCAACTGAACTCTCTGCTCCATGACCTAGACAATCACAACTCCCTCTAAGCTACTTCAATATGCACACTCTGATTCACTGGCCCTTCAAAGTATCTCTAATACCATGTTGTTTTTACATGATTTTGGTGTCTAGGATATAATCTTAAATCTCTAATGCTACCAAGAAAAGTATCACAACAAGTCTACTTTGCATAACGAAATTATGAACAACAATAAATCTACTAGTGCACAAAATATACACATCTTTTTACACAATTTTGACAACGACCCAACTTAATTATATTAATCAAATTGATAATACAACAGTCTAGGGCTCCCGTACCAGGGACAATGGCCCTCAAATATCCACTAGTACAAGAATACAACAACTAGGGCTTGGTGTTTTTCATGAATAACACCAATAGACCATGATCTCGACACTCTGACCATCCAATTGTAGTGCTTTCTCTCAGCTCCTCCTAGTCGTACCATGAACACACACGTTTGATCCTTTAGATCTCGATTTACAACAATAGCCTCTATCAATGCACCAAGTCCATCTGGAAATTGAATCTCATCTCTAATTTTCTCTCTAGTTTACCATTCTTCCTTCAATGCATCAACACATCAAGACTGTTGTTGAGTTGTTTACAACTTTGTTTGTGAACAACTCTCAACTTCCCACTGTTTCTCCTCAACTACTCAGGGACTTCAACCAACTATAGTATTCCTATACTTCTCCAATGAAGAATAACATAGGGCATGGAGGGATGCCACCTATCATTGCAATATTTTCTTCTCCCAAAACGAACACAGACTAGGTGGACTACCCTTCTTCTGCTATAGATGTCTTTCTCCATAAGGAAAGTCTAGGGATACTCAAGCTTCTCCTCGTTGATAATAATTATGAGATATTCTTTCTCCACATCTAACAGTCCCTTATTCCTTTAAGATACTTTCTTCATCAGGCTTGAAGCAAGCCTCTACAATCCTCCCAAGTTGTTCTTTAGGCTGCTCCAACTCTTCCTTCTCTAGGCCTACACTTGGTCCACTCTCATGCTACCCTCCATCAGACCATGAGCATCCAACACATGTTGTAGCATATGCTGACTAGTTAGCGAATACAACACTATGATGACCCCTCCTCTTGGATGCTAACAATCTTCCCAAACTGGCCTATTTTGGGACACCATCCACTAGCATCCACCCATCATCAACAAACTACCTACAACTTACTGATACCGCCCTCTTGCCTCGATTTTTGTGCTTATAGAATAATTGTTAGGGCACATTTCCAACCCTAACCCACTAATCCAACATAGTGTGATCTTCTCCCAAAGGGTTGCTCCTTTTGATGTCCAAAGATAGGCACCCAAAATATACTGTAGGGTATGAGGCTTCTCCTCAACGTACCCTACAACAATCTTGTACCAACCAGCAATATGAACACTGCCGAATACATATGGAGACACCCATGTACTACTGTGCATTCATCTCCAGGAGCTATGGCCTAAGGGACAAACATACACTAGGCCTGACGACCCTCAAAATAGTCCCTCTAACACACTGCTGTAGTAGCCTCCTTCTGCAGCCTCTGTAATAAAAGTAACCCAACGCAAATAGAACATAAAACACACTATACTCACCTCATATTTGTGGCATGATTTGGAAACTAATCCGCTACCCAAAACAGTCTAGAATAAACCCTCTAAGCCTCCTTGGTGGCTGATTCAAGCCTCACACATCTACGGCCATGTCTGCAAGAAGTCCACACCAAAAATCAAAGAAAACACCTCCAAAACCATCTTGCTCACCTCTTGCTCCTTGCTTCAGGTCTACTATTAGTTTCAAATATGTTATATGATGAAATATGGATTTTAATGGATGAGAAATGCCTCTCATCTCTCCTCAATTTATACTTTTTCATGTGGTGTCATCCAACTGTCTTGTGGCACACAAAATCAACAAGATGACCTTCTCTAACTGCCACAAAACCCACCAATTACAATAAAAAATTAATATCTCCACTTCTAGACCTCAAATTTGAGTCATTTTTTATGCCTTTGGTTGCTATGGAGGTAATATATCACCTCAAGTCATCACATGTCAAAATATCCACATGGATTCACACCCATAAGCTTGGGTGAAAATCCCACACCCTTGGGTCCTAAGCCCACAAACATATTTGTGTTCCCATTCCTCCAAAACCTTCTAGCCTAGGGTTTGGATTACCTCCCAAGCTACAAATCTCAACACAAATCTCGTAAATTTCAAATTCAAGCAAGTGTAGAGAAAAGTGTTGATTTTTCAAGTACAATAGTTATAAGTTCTAATTTCTGAAAAGCAAATAATTGCTTCTAATGATGTAGATATTCTTTTAGCACTTCTAGTTTATCATTATGCAATTACACTTCAAAAATTCAACCATAAATGCACAAGGACATTAGAGATTACAATGCACACAGATAATACAATATTTACGGTGGGAAAATCCACATGGGGGAAAAACACAACAATCTTTTCCTCAGAGAAATTCTTTCATTTAAAAAGAGAAACACCTAATTCTGCTAGTGAAATATGATGGTCAAAATGACCAACAATACAATGGTCAAACCTAGTCAAATTTCTCTCTTGTTAATTAAATATTCTACCCAACAAACTTGACCTTCCGTGATCTGTCTAGGCCGAAATTCATCCTCCTAGAAACTACATAGAAACTTGACCTTGTTTCCCAAAAACTGTGGCTTAGAATTTCGAACATGTTGCCCAGAATTTCAACCTGCTACTCAAAATATGTCTAGAAAGTCACATGTGCGAAGTTGTAGGAATAGAGAGAGGATACACATGCAAATTCAAAGAGATAGAAAGATATTCTTTAGATGATTTCATCCTTCTTCATGCTTTTAATCCTTCTACTCCTTCACTTGGATGCCTAGAAGATATATTGTCATGTGAGAAATAAAATTGTGAATTGTGGAGGAGAATGAGTGGAGTATATATAGTGATATCGTTGGCCAAATGGGTGTCTCTCTGTGTAGGGTCTACTTGAGTAGAAGGAGGGATTCATTGACATGTTTAGAGCAAAAAATTCAAATTTTAAATTTTCTCTTTTGAAGTCGGCATGAAGAACATCTATTATATTAATGTTTTCAAGGGCTAAAATAAAATTACATGAAGAATATGTATTACATTTTTCATTATATATATTTCAAGGGATAAAATATTAATTATGAAGACATAACATAGCTACAAAATTCAACACTTCCTCTTATCTAGGGAGGTATTCATAGTGACTACTAAGTTTTTCTCTTGTTGGCAAATTTCTATAAGAAAAGGTTCATAATTTATCATTAGCATTATCATTATCCATTACCATAGTCTTGGTCAACATATTTGACCTACGGTAAATATATACAACATCAAATAGGCACCATAATTTTGGTTAGCATCTCTGACCTATGGTATATCATTAGCATTTACTAGTCACCATGATTCTAGTCGATGCCTCTGACCCATGATATATTGACTAGTCATGGTTCACCATTATCCTGGTCAATCTCTTTGACTTGTGGTTAAACCATAGGGACACACTCAATCCATTTCAGTACTTTGGTCCCAAATCCAAATGCCTCGTAGGCTAGGCCATGATTCTAAATTAGCTCACTCAACCTATTTGGAGAGTAATATGAGCCTAATGATGAAAGACACCTACTCAACTCTATGGTTGAGTAATTTTGGGCCTCTAGGGCTATTCTTCTTGATCCTAGTTAACATACTTGACTCAGGAAGAATTTTTATCATCTACTAGACCATTATCCCTACCTAGTCAACATACTTGACTCAAAGAGAGTAACTATCACTAAAATATCTAGTTATGTTGATGTGTCAATCCACTACCTATGAAAAGCATCCTATTTCAGCATCATACTCAACAAGTCATCACTTGGAGAAATTCACCAATTATCCAAGTCGTCACTTGGAGCCTGGTCAACACCTATGAGCTATGGTTGAACCCTAGGATATTACCATTCTTTAATGCTAATTTAATGGTAACTCTCTTACCCAATGCTAGAGGAACTCACTTGTCCACTTGGGGAGCACTCTGGGCCTTGATACTCTCTCCATTATCCCTAGCCACATTTTGTGGCCCTTGGTCAATAACTTGCCTATGTTATGACCTAGGGAGAATGTCTACCCCTTGATGCAACACCATCACCATTCCATTTAACTGAGGAAAATATTCTCAACCACTTCGGCTTGTCCTTGAAGTATACAAAATTCTCAAACTTATCCATGAAGTATACAAAATTCTCAAGCTTGTCCTTAAATTATACAAACTTCTCCGTGGCACATAGGATTTGTGAGACTCACTGCTCCCTTATGTGCTTGATCAATCATCATGGTTTTCTCCTACACCCGATCAAACAATCCTGTGAGCATTTACTGAAGCTACACTGCTTCACAATTTTCCAAACTAGCTGCAATAGACTCAACTCTTGCATTCTTAAGTGCGACAGATGTCTTCTTCTTGCCCAAGTAGAATCCAAACTAAATCATAATCTAAATGTTCTCTTCCTGTCTTCAACACTCTTTGCCCAATTTTAATGTGTATATCTCTGCAATTTCTTTCTTCACTGGAACCATCACCACCACTACTTGATATTGAAGCAAAACCTATTGTAGCAATTTGGCTACTCCTTCTACCACTTAGCTTCTTCAATTAGTCAACATGGAAGTGGTCAAGGATTGGTTGTCTTTCATCCCAAATCTCTAAAGGATCTCGATAATATTCTAACCTATATTTGTCACACTTCTATTTCTAATAAGTAATGTATTCAACCAATTTCCTTCATCTCAAGCTTAGATGTCAACTCCCTATGACATTGATGCAGATCTTGGAAGTTGTCTCTATCACCGAAGCAAATCCTTCTTCCATTCTCCCTCTTTAACACAAATCACTCTAGGATAGTCCTCTTGTTGCAAGCTTTGCTTCATTATTCCCAATGCTTTCATCTACTGCCAAAGGCTTGGAAACCTTTATGATGTACCTGCAACCCTCACTATGAGGTCATGGAAGAAATGGTTATAACCTAGCAGAAAGGAAACAAAGACAAGATGCTAACAAATAATAATCAAGGGAGAGAGAAAAAGTACTTATGTTTTGAGGATTGTATGGAATTTTCAACTCCCTTTTGATCATTATCTTCTTGTATGAATGAAATTCATCATCCTCATCTGCATCATCAATGTTTCTTTCATTTTTTTCTTGCATGATCTAGGATTTCTTCTTTAAGAGGAAACAATGATCTAGGTATAACTCTAGGGTTTTACCCACAAACAATAGGGATTTCTTATCAGTAATTCTAGAATTATAGGATTTACAAATTAGTTCTAATAAGGACTTAAGTATAAGTGTAATGAATTCTCTTTTTATGTGAGAGACTCTTTCAACTCCCTCTTGCTCCTAACCTACTTGCAGAAATCAAAGATCTATTTGTAATTCTAGTAAAAAATGTCCTTACCATTAGTTGCTAAACCTTTTGTAGTATCATTCTTAGATTTCTTCTGAAGAGGATGATCATCATCATCATTTCCCTTCCTCTTCTTATCGTTCTTCCCTTTAGTGCATTGATTTTTATAATGACCACTTGTGGCAATGAAAACATTGAATATCCTTCTTTTAAGGAGTTGGTATTCTACCTGTATTCCTATGGAAATTTCCAAAATTTCTCCTTCCTTTGCAATTTTTAAAGTGGGTTGTAAACACTTAAGAGTCATCATCTTCAGGTCTTGGAATCTTCTCCTTTGAGACAAATCTAGATTCTTCTTGAGTACACGAGGTCCATAGTTCTTCAAAACTTGGAGTTTCCTTTCTGCCACATACACTAGATGCAAATGAGTTCCACAAGCCAGGTAAACCATTAAGTGTTGTAATCACAAGTTCTTTATCGAAAATGATTTCATCAATTGCTTGAAGTTGATCTATTAGTTGAGAAATCCTCATGAAATATGAAGCCACAATATCATTTCTTATCATTCTAACATCACGAAGCTCATTCTTGAAACTCATTGCTTGACCAATGTTGTTTTTGGTATATAATCCAACTAGGGCATCATATATCCCCTTTGAATTGTCAAGATTTGTGACATATGGAATCAAATGATATTTGATAGAATACACAATAATACTCTACATTTGATGTCAACCTTCTCATATTTTTCTTTTCCTTCATTAACTGAAGGTTTAGTGACCTTTCCCTTCATAATATCCAAGACATCATTCTTTGCAAGAATGAGGTAAATCGTTATCTTCCAAGCCCTGAAATTTGTAGCTCCTTCCAACTTGCTCTATGAATTCATAGAGGAACCCATGGATATAGATAAACAATCAGATTGTAGATGTAGGTCTCTTCAAGAGTGATCTTCAATGTCATTTCCTTTACCAATATCTTCAAGGGTGATCTAAATGTCCTTTTCTTCACCAAATCTCTCATACCATTTTGATTTTTCAAATGCAATAGATACAAACACTAATTTTTGAAAAAATGATAATTACTTCTAATGATGTAGATATTAGTTTAACACTTCTAGTTTATAATTAAGCAATTACACTTCATAAATTAAACCATAAATGCACAAGGATAATAGAGATCACAATTCACAAAGATAACATAAGATTTACCATGGGAAAACCCAGTTGGGGGAAAAACTCATCAACCTTTTCCTTAGAGAAATTCTTTAGTTGAACAAATGAAACACCTATTCCGCTAGTCAAATATGATGGTCAAGATGACTAATAATACAATGGTCAAACTTGGTGAAACTTCCCTCTTGTAAGTCAATAATATTTCCAAAAAAATCAACCTTCCCTAATTTGTCTAGGCCAAAATTTGGGCTTTAGAAATTGCCTAGAAACTCGGCCTTCTTGCCCAAAAATTACTGCTCATAATTTCGAACCTGCTGCCCAGAATATGCTACCGAGAAGTTCGAACTACTACTCAGAATCTGTCCAGAAAGTCATATGTGCGAAGTTGCAAGAGGAGAGAGAAGATAGACTTGTGAAGTCAAAGAGATAGAGAGAGATGATTTAGATGATTTCATCCTTCTTTGTCCTTCTTATCCTTCATTTGGATGCTCAAAAGTAATTTGTATTTTGAGAGATTGAATTGTGTCTTGTGGAGGAGGGCGAGTGGAGTATATAAAGTGATATGGTTGGATAAATGGGTGTCACTTTACTTGGGGCCGGCTTGACTTTGAAGGAGGGACGACTTGACATATTTGGAACCAAAATTCAAAATTCAAAATTTTCTCTTTTGAAATCGACATGAAGAACGTGTCTTATATTAATATTTTCAAGGGCTAAAATAAAATGACATGAAGAACATGTCTTACATATTTCATTATATATATTTCAAGGGATAAAATATTAATTATGAAGACCGACCATAGCTACAAAATTCAACACTAAGCACCTGTACATATTTATTTAGTTTCAATTTAGAATAGAGCACATCTTGTCAAAATTAAAATTCTGATGAATGAATGAATACTCCCTTGAACATGTTTGCAATTTTTTTTATTGAAATTGCTTTAAAACATTCTTCCAAAAGAAAATAAAGGCTTTTCGATTGCTTATTTCACACCTACAATATTTTAGTGACTAAAAAAGAAAAGAAGTTTAAACTAAACTATTCCTACTCCTACTCTACTAAAGAAGATTAAAACTAAGTGAAATCATATTTCCAGTCGAGTCAGTCAAATTCCTTTATTCCTGCACATATATACACATCAAAAATTAGTAACATAAATAAATTATTATTACACTTTTAAAATAAAACTTCAACCTATTATGTACATCTATTTATAATATGTACATGAAAATAAAGAGCTTATTAACAAGAAATCTCGCTTAAAACATATTCTATGACCATATTCCAATAGAGTTATAAAATTTAGGATGGAGACCTGTTAATGATTGGTGAAGATCCAAAGGAGGAAATGATAATAAACCAAACTCAAATGATGTACCATTAAATGATGGAACCTGTAGAGACCGGTTGGTACTCTGTATAAGAGGAAGAGCATAATCACAAATATTCTTCGAAATTGAACTTTCCAAACCATTTTTAAATGGATCATTAAAACGAGAATGGAAATCTAATGATTATCTCCACATATTTTTAGATAGATAACCTAGTTGGCTAAATTGTAATGCTACTCTTTCAAATGCGGAAGCTTGTGGAATATATATTTCAGAAGATAGCATAAGTTGGTATGTTATGGACATCAAATGAAACTGAAAAGCTTGAAGCTCTTGATGCTCATGATTTAGGCCTTGAACATCATTTTCACATTCTTCCATTAACAGATTTGATAAGTGTTCAATGTTTGAATGCTCCAAATGCCAACATAAAAATCAAAAGAATTGAAATATAAAATTTGTACATAAATCTAAAAGAATCCAAAATAAATGAAAAATAAAAAATAAATTTACATCATACTTTACATTAATTTTACATGACAACTAAGATTTATTTAAAAAAAATTCCTTTTCACAAGCATTAGCGAAGATAATGTGATTTGAATTAGTACTAACATCTACTTGTGAATTGAAAGTGGTTCAGGATTATGACAAAAAATAAGAACTTGAATAATGTTAGAATCATAAATTAGAATGGATTCCTCTTTTAAAGAAATGAAATCATCATGATTATTAGCTAACTGAAAATGAGGATTTATTATAGCAGTGTGAGCATGAGAAGATCTCTCATCATGAAATATAGATTGACTTCGAAGATTAAGAACATGGGAATTCGATGAAGGGTGAAATAACTCACTATTCTCAATCTCAAAATTGTTATCATAAATTACTTCATAATTCTTATTAACACTCTCTTCCTTTTCGAAAAGTAGGTTAGAACAAAAAGAACAATCATATTCAGAAGCATAAAAATTCTCATAGTTGTTGAAGACATGATCAATTAATAATTCATTATCTTGATCGAAGATTACTGACAATTCATCATTTATTAAATTTGTGGTAGCTCCCTTGTTTTCTACAAAAGCATTTGTGCAAAGAGAAACTGTTGAATAATTAGCATATGAATTATTGTCAACAAATAGACTAGGATAAAGAGAGAAATGGCTATTTAAGCATACAAATCTGAAATTTTTTCTGCTTATACAATGACCATTAGAATCATAAATTGATTGTTGAGTTTCCAACTCTATTTCTTCAAGATTTTCTTCAACACAGAAATCATATTCTCCAATATTTAAAGTGATTTCAAGAATGCTATGACTTTCACTAACTATATATCCTAATAATGATCATTTAGCCACCTTGAATCACATAGATGAATATTATTAACAACTTGAGAAACCTCAAAATTATTTTCCATAGAACACATATTGTTGAAATTTTCAAATTGAATTGATGCCTACTAATTTTCTTCTTCATTAAGAACAACATATTTATTTTGATTTAGAGTAGTTAATTCACCAATAGCATCATGATCTAAATCACTCTCGGTATGAGCATTAACTTTATTGGACGTTCTTATGTCTTGCTGAAATTCTTCATTAGCAATTTGTGCATTTTCTGCTTGAAGAGGATAAGCCATGCTATTAAAAAGTTCAATTACTGGCTCTTAAACAACAATAGATATACTTAGAAAGGTTTTTTCTTTAGTTTCTTCACAATTGTTTGGAATGTGAGGAAGCAAAAGTATATGTTGAAACAATTCCATTACCTCAATATTTAAAGGTCTATTTTTAAATTTAAATTTTAGATAATTTAATTTGAATCTAATTGTAAAATCTATTGTAGATTCATTTTTAAATTTTTGTAAATGTCCAAGTTCAAGACATACATGTTGGTAATAATAATCTTCGAACACATGACAAAAAATTGTTATAACTTCATCCCAATTGTGAATAGAGGCAACTAGAAATGATTTACACCATCTTTTGACTTTACCTGTGAAGGTTGGAGTAAAAATTCTACATAGAACACCTTCGTGATTATCAGAAAATGTAGGATTTATAAAAAATTTAAGAAATTGCAAAACATGATCACATGAAAAATCATTACTATTATCATCCAATATTATATGTGAAAGCATTACTCTTATAATCTAACTTTACTTTTGATAAAATTATTAGAATTTTCATTGGAGTGGTGGTAGATGCATGTCCAAAGATATAACTCCAAATAGGAATTTCTAAGGAACCATTGCAAATAAATAAAACTTTAAAATAAAAGCCTCCAAAATGACAACTCATAAGTGACTCTCATTCTAGCACCAAAAATGCCAATGGAGGAAATTGACCAAATCAACGTTGGGGATATCACCTAGTCAGGGCCCCAATTAAGCTCTTATCCATTTGGGATGGTGATTCTGATTGGTTAAAATGGGTCTAGTTACCCCTTACTCTCCCTGTTGGTTTATGACATTCCTAATCATTATCAAGAAGAAGAGTTATTAGACTTACCCTCTTGCATCTAGCTTGCAAAAACGCAATCCCTAAGTTGACATAAGGGCTCAACCAAGCCACCAATGGAATGTCCTATAAAAGGAGACTTTTAAAAATGCAATAAATTAATCTAAATGCAAATGAAATCTATTCTAAAATGAAAACAACAAAAGGAAATCTAAATATATCTCGATTAGGAAACATATAGATATCTTCCTAATCAAGAAAAATACAATGAAATTTATATCAATTTGAACTTAGAATAAAATGGAGTTAATAGGCCAAGGAAATAGTTCCAAAACCTACCATTTATTCAAACAAATAGGCATAAAAAATTATCTAATAAATTGTTATCAGATCTCTATTGTACATATATCTAAATTCAAATGGAAATACATTCAAGCCAATAGACCATGTCGAAATACTAGAATAGTCTAAATAAAATGAAAAGAATAACACAAAACTAGTATGGCATTAAGTTGATAGATAGCTAGCAACTTAATGCATAAAAGCTTGCTCAAATTCAACACTTAACTCTAAATCCATCTATACCAGCCCTACAAGATAGCTTGACATAAATTTGAAATAAGCATGATTTATTTTAATATAACAATTGTGCTAGTAAAGATAATTATACCTATAAAAACAGAGAATGAACAAGAATTGAATGATATATTTATAAAGTCTCTAAAAATTTGCAATAGTGCTCAATAATTGTTAGAAAAATAAAGTGTTTACTCTTTGTTGGACCAATAGGTAGCCAATTTCCTAAAAAAATAGTCTATTACAATAGTGCAAAAAAGCTCTTTTGTAAAAAATGGCACCCCTAGTCCTTCTTCAAAGCTTTATTCATAATTTATAAAATCAGATCCAAAATGGAATTTTATTTACATGACAGTTGAGTGAAGATTTTTAGTTTGATTTGAAGGTTGAATAAATATTATTTTCCTCTTTTCTGCTCCAATCCCATTCCTTAGAAGCTCCATATCATTATTTTCTTCACAATATTTGCAAAATAATCACAAAAATATAATTACAAAAATGTCAAATTTTCACAGAAAACCCAAACTCCCAATATATCAAAAACAAACTAAAGAATTAAAA
Source organism: Pinus taeda (assembly GCA_000404065.3). Taxonomy (NCBI): domain Eukaryota; kingdom Viridiplantae; phylum Streptophyta; class Pinopsida; order Pinales; family Pinaceae; genus Pinus; species Pinus taeda. The sequence continues at coordinate 36,059 of APFE031626406.1, read as the reverse complement.
TCTAACTTAGTAGATTAATAAAACAAAATCCATGCTTTGCATTAATTTTTTATTGATATTTCTCTAGAAAATCAGTAATCTGAAATGAATGTTAATTTTACTTAGGGCTATATTGTTCTTTGCTTTAGATAATTGCATTTCATTATTTAAACATTGGATTCACCCCATAACATCATAACATTATTTAGCAACATATGTAATTATATAGAAATAACAATATCATCGTCAATGCAATGGAACATAAAGGAACAATAGAAGAAAATAATTCACACATAGAGACACCAAGATTGATCAAAGACTAGGGAAAAACCCCATAAGGGGGAAAACCTTTCAAATTATTCTTCTTATTATATTGTCATAAAAATTTTAGCAAAGGGAGAGTACAGTGATCCATATCTTCAACCAAAAAACTATCAAGAAAAATCATCCAAACAATATCTCAAATATGAACCCAAACAATGATTATGATCAATATCATGATTCAGAAGCTTGTGATCTACTTCCATCTTCCGTGGTGAACTGTCTTGATTTGTGGTCAACTATAAAAATAAAATCCTAATTTCCAACCGCACATAGAGAGTGTGCATGCATGTGGTTGAAACCCTCCAACTACATAGATAAGCATGCGTGCCTTCGATTGCAACTGAAAACTCCTTGTGGCAACCTACTACAAATAAAAACCCTGCATCACACGTGCATGTTTCAGACGTTGCAATTTCAGACCTATACAAACCAATCTTCGTGAATCACTTTAGCCCTGTGTGAGCCAAATAAAAGAAGAGAGAAGAATAATATGCTTGATAATTATTTTCAAATGAGGTTCATTTGACTTGTATTTATAGGCTTCCAAGGGTGTCCAGATTCTACTTTTTGGGTCGACCTATCCTTTTGTGCACATTTGGGTTTCTATATTAAAAATATATTTTTTCTTAACCAAATTAAATTCTTCCAAGGGCTAGAAGGGGTCTTCCTAATTGAGGAGGAAGATTGTGCAAAGTATGGAATTTGTCCCTGAGCTTCCAAATTAACACTCCCTCTCAGATAGAGAGAACTTACCGACTACAACATATGTCTAATCACAAGTATCTCCTCTTTTTCAAATGTCGTCTTTACTGATCTTTGCTCATTTTCTCATCCCTTCTCATCCCTGCTCATATATGCTCATCCCTACTTATCTCTTCTTGTCTTTGTAACTCTACTCATATGATGAACACTCTTGAATCTAAAATAATATGAATTTGACATCAGAGGGGAGCCCAGGCTACCACCCTCAATATCATTGGAGATCTTACCTCAATCTGGAATAACATCGGGGAGCCCTGCTCAACCTGGAACCATATCATGGAGCACATCTCAACCTAAAATCCACTGAAAATAAGAAAGACCCTATGGGACACTCTCACCTCATGCCTATGACAGTGGGGAAGGTCCTATGGGACACTCTCACCCCAAGTCATCTCATAGGGGAGCATACGTCTTCAACCCTATGTTGAGCAATGTGCAAGATACAATATCTCATCCCTCCTAATGCCTACTGATATTCCCAACAATGACCATCAAGAGTCATGTGGTATAACACCTACATCATAATCAAGCTTGGGTGAGATACTCGACTTACCAAAAGTAAGGATCACACACCCCCAAGCTTTCTCAACCCGTTGTCCAGACGAGGAACTATAATCCCAATAAACCCGAATTGTGAGTATAATGCCAACTGGGGTATACTATACTAAACCAAGATATGGGAGCTACATATTCCACCCTATGGGTGATAGATAGGGGTGATACCCTATTGTCTAGAGATCCCTCAACCCCAGGATCTCTACAACTCAATTCCTCACCCTAGGACCTCAGACAAGGGGGAAGAGCTAGCACAGTCTCCTCGATCAACCCCAAACCTTTCTCAAGAGGGTCACATCCATGAATACATGCTACTCTCTGTAGATCAGAAACATATCAATGTGCTAATATCTGGTATAGGCTCAAATAATTCACTGAAGAGTTTAATCATACTTCTTTATGTAGTTCATTCGAGTAGTAGTCCTTTGTTTTCCTATTGATACGGAACATCAAATCAAATATCATGTTAGAAAAATTACATATCATAAAAAGGATACCTTATTCATCCTCCCTCTCATGGAGGCAACAACCACAAGCCTAAACTTGTCTTACACAATAGCACTATCTCAATCTAGGAGGATATCTCTATCTTAGCTATATACATGATTCTTTGTCAATTGGATCCAACTCTTGTTGTCACAAGATATCAATGTCATATTCAGAATCTTCTCAAATAGTTCTCCAAATATATTTCAAACTGTTGCACAAATAACCATATTAGCAATAATGTATTCAACCTCGGTCGTGCTTAAGGATATGAACTTCTATTTCTTGCTCATCCAAGATGTCATGGCATATCCAAAACTAAAGCAACACCCAAAACTTCTCTTCTTATCTATAACATATCTAGACTAGTCAACATCAATGTATCCATGAAATAATACATCTCCAACATAATGTTTTAGACCAAGATTTATCATCCCATGTAGATTATTTCAAAATGTGCTTGGCGGCAACTCAATTTGTACTCAAGGTGTTTATTGCAAAGCATATACCAGACGAGTGTTCTCAAGGAACATTGATCCCTCAATAAACTATTAGTACTTAGAGGATTTTTCTATGTCAGGTCCAACAACATCTCTGTATAATTTAATTCCATCAGAGTGTCTAAGGATTTTCATTTCGTCTTTCTAAATCTTTCCAATATCTTCACAACATATTTCCCTTGATAAAGGGAAATCTCTCTAGGTCTTTGCCAAACTTCTTGTTGCGAACACTAAGGGGGGGTGAATCAATATTTCTTTTCAATTGTTACTTTTACCAGCGAAATCAATTATATTTAGAACACAAAATGAGTAATAGGAATAAATGTTTTTATTAATATAATCTTTATAATGAATCAAGTACAATATAGATAGGGGTTTCACTAATGACCGTAAAGACACGTTCATTGCGAGGAGTAGCTGAATTATTGTATGAGGTCACTTATTACACAATATATCGAAGAAGCCCTTTTTAATATTCATCCAAGGCCCACATGGAGTTCCCACATGCCACATTATTAATCGCAATCACAACTTTTTGAACTCCTACAATCGCAACATCATGAAAATCCCACAATCGTAACCCTTTGGTTTCACGATATAACATTCCTGATACCCCTACTTTTGATTGAGTGGATGCGATATTTAATAAGTTGTTTTTAATAAATATTCAGGTCCACACCTCTATCGCAATCAACGCTCCATTGGATCCACAAGTCTTATCGCAATCAGCGGTTTGACATCCCTTAGAAACTAGTGATACTGCGAATGTGATATAGTATAAGGTGTATTATAATGGAACGATCTGGTCTGCAGTACATATCACAATCAACATTTTTAGCATGACCTTTTTAATACTTGTGATACATAACTTCTGATAATGGCAGACGCGACATTACATTAGAGCTTGTTCTATTTGACTAGTCAGGTCCGCATTGCAAAACACAATTGCAGATTTCAAGTGTGACATTCCTTTGCGATACATAACCTCCCATGCAGCAGTTCCAGTATGGCGGATGCGATATAATAATAGAGCATATTGTTATGGAACCATTGGGTCTATAATACATATCGTAGTCGGGGGATTCAACGTGACACATAATAAAGCGATAAAGCTACCGATATTGATTTCTCCAATGCACTGTGAACTTTTATAGGGTTTACACGGTTTATTCCTTCCTTTGGTATTTTTCCTTAGTTCCTTCGATATGGCTCTTATTCTTGGGCATATTATTTTTCATGGCTTGTCGCTCCTGTGATTTTTCTTCTCTCTTATGACTTTCGGTAGCTACTATTCTGATGATGTGTTCCTCTTTGCTCTTTCGATCGCTTTCCTCCTTGGGATGCTTCTTGGGTCCACTGCTTTTACTCTGTTTGTATATATATATTCAACCCATGGATCCTCCATGAGAAATATTATGATTAATGGGCATCAATGAGCAACATCACATGTCACAAGAATTTTCCATAACAAACACTGCTATATTGACATCAATGACAACTTTGATTAACAATCTCCCCCTTTTTCATTGATGGCAATATTCTTCTTCTCCCCCTTTCAACATTCTCTCCCCCTTTGACATCAATGGCAAATGAGGTGCCCAAGTACTCCCCCTGTCGAGCTTCTTCTCTTCTTCATGGGTATGTTACTCCCCTTATCATGGTGCTCTTATTTTTACTCAAGATAGAAGGATTGTTGCCTTATCATCAACTAGCACATTATCCCTTCTTCATGTCTCAAAAAATACTTTATCATGACTTCAACAATGCTTAAAGATGCTTCACTTCAATGCTTCAAAACAGACTCCAAATATCCACACACCAAATGTTCAAGTCCAAATTTTTATGTTTCTACAATCCATATTATGTTATCTCCATAGTCAGAATTAAGAGGTCTTCATAGTCCGAATCAAGAGAAGATGCCACTTTCTCGCTATCTTTCTTCAAATCCAAGTTCCTCTGTATCTATGTGCTTCTCCTTAAGTCACTGCCATCCAATATTTCAACATCATTGCATTTGGATGAAATGGTGAGAGGTTGTGCCTCACTGTTGCTATTTTTCTAAGTGACCAACACCAAATTGGGTTATATTCAACTGTGCAACATCTTCTTTCTATAGTCCTTTTGATGAGCCATTATTTTTCTTGTGTTCTTGTAAAAAAAAGTCTCTACAGGTTATCTCCACTAGCAGATTTTGATATCTAATCTGTGACTATTTTTTAAATTCATTCTATTGATTGACAACTTTTTGTAATGGTTAATTATGTTAAATGCTGCCAACTGCTATTGCTTGTGTATTAAACAAAAGCACTCAAATTCCATTCCCATATGTCTCTGTTTTTTTAAGGTTGCCTCTATTTCTGTCCTCAATTTACCTATTCTCACATCATATCCCTGAGTCGAGACATTCAACTTCTGTAATAACGACACCATACTTATTTCCCCTATTTCTCTAGCATTAGATGGCCTTCTTTGCTGCTCCAATTTCTACTTAGCGATCAAGTGGAAAACATCTTCAAAAGTAATCCAAAGAATAGTTAAGAGATCATGTTCTTCAATGGAGTGTTCCTGAGAAATGATCTTTATCAAAGAATGATTATTAATATAGCTCATCAAGGATTTCATAAGGACCCTTTCACAGATAGCTTCTACAATAATATTCAATAATAACAAGCTCCCCCTATCTATATGCACAGTCTCCTTTTGGAAGAATCCCATCATCAAATACTCGACATATCAAGGATATCTTCATTAACTCAACAACATGTGTTGTTGGCTGGAGAGTTCAGGATATTTTCGGATTGTATTTTCTTCCTTCTCCATACTTGTGTAACTTTCTTCTTTTCCATGGTTCTAGCTTGTGTAGGAGCCCAAGTCAAGTTACAATCATGTGCCATATGACCAATGTTATGACACTTGAAGCATTCTATGTTGTTCATGAATAAGAATTCATGATTTCTTACAAAATTGCTTCTCAAAGATTAACAGTGACCATTATAATTATCATTGTGATATGCCCTACAATCTTTTGCCATGTGCCCAAAGTTTGTACAAGAATAGAAATGACCAAGAAATATGCTTTGGTGCCTGGGAGATCGAGATTTCCTTGATGTACTTCTAAAGTCTTTCTGCCTTGAGATTCTTTGATGATATTCATTGTCTTTTGTATTCCTAACACCAAAGTTTGTGCAAGAATAGAAATGACCAAGAAATATACTTTGGTGCTTGGGAGATCGAGATTTCCTTGATGTACTTCTAAAGTCTTTCTACCTTGAGATTCTTTGATGATATTCATTGTCTTTTGTATTCCTAACACCATCTACAAGTCTTCTTGGAGTAAGATTTCTTCCATAGTTGTCTTGACTCTTCTCCTTACCTTTACTGGAATTGGGAGCATCAACGTTTCTTTCTAGCTTCCTCACATTCTTGTTGTTTGAAGCATTATCATTCGTTCTTGAGGATTCACCTATATAGCCAAGACCTGATATATCAAATGGAGATCTTTGATGGTTGAGAATGTCATCTAAGGCTTGAGAGCTCTTCAAGATTTTGTCCATTCCTTCAACCTTTTTCTTGAAGGAGACAACCTCTTCTTCCAATCTTTCGTAATCATTATTTTTCTTCGCAAGTTGTTTCTCAATATCTTCCTTGATATAAGTTTCTTCATTTGCTTCTATTTTAAGGGAGATGATCTTTGATTTCATTTTGAAGATTTCTTCATTTTCTTTTTCTAGGTTGCTCTCCATTTCTTCCTTGTTCCTTGTAACTTTACATGTTTCGGCCTTGAGAAGGTTAATGTTAGATTCTAGTTTGAAGATTTCTTCATCCTTTGCTTTTAGTTGACATTTCATGGTGTTTCTTTCCTTTTCTAGTTCATCAACCTGTCCTTTTATGATTTCCAATGCTTCCATTGTCTTCTTAGCTCCTTGTACTAGCTTTCTTGCTTCTTCTAGTTGAGACTTAAGAGAGGAGACCTCTTCCTTGTAGTGACCAACCTTTGGTTCAAGTTTGTTCAAGATTGTGTGCCTTTGTTCAAGGTGGCTTGACAAGGTATCTTCTTGTTTCTCTGCCTTATCCAATTTATTTGTCATGGATATTGTTGTAACATGCTTTATTTTTGATAAGTTAGTTTTTATTTTATAAAAGAGGGTATGAAAAAATAAAGAAAAAAGGGAAATATGAAAAAATAGAAAATAAAAAAGAGATGAAATAAAACTCCATCAAAGAAAATAAAAAAATTTGCATAAGTGTGCTTGTTTAAATGCCACTTCATGAAATAAATTGCATTTGTAATAAATAAAGGTCTGTGTGCAACGTGTTTTTATGCCAGAACCTTTCCTTCTAATTTGGATCAAACTGTTTAATCTTAATCAAGTCATTTAAATTTTTGTATTATATTAGAGAATAAGTTCCACCAAACAGTTTATCTTGGTTGAACATTAGAAATTAGGATAGAATAGGACAAATAAAAAGCCTAACATGCTCAAAATTTGGCCTAAGTTATATTAGATTAGGTTTAAATTATTGAAATAGTGAAATAAGTGCAGCGAGTCTAAACGCGCCCAAAACAGATTAATATTTAATTAGCGCTTAATTACCTTTTTAAAGGGTGATTAATTATTTTGTAAATAATTTGTTATATGCTTTTATTCAAAGGTCATATGTGACAAAAATGTTTTGTCGGCAAGTGATAAAGTTTGGGCAAAATCCAATGGTGATCTGCCTCCCCGCCCAAATCAACAGCGAGGAAGCCTCTTTGCACCCTCTCGCCATGATACAAGATAATGGTAAGGGGGGCGGGGGGGTAGGGGAAAAAAGTAGATTTTCCCGCACCGGTCCCCCGCTTACATGTCGCCTCCTCAACGCTTCACACCCCCCTCGTTCCAAACTGCTTACCACTACCCACCCCCTCCGAAATCTGCCATTCTTCCTTCTTGCACTTCCCGATACCGCGCTAATGGTAACACCTCCCGCACCATCCGCCTCCAACCGCTCCATGCCACGTGCCCTCACCTGTTACCACCTATCCATTCTCGTGTATCTGTTGCCGCCATTTATTACCTCTCATTGTTGATCTTGCCTCTCGTTGTTGCATTGAATTCCTAATTAGCCGATCAACAACAAATTTCCTGTAACGGTAGTCTAATCTGATGATAAATATCCTTTTGCCCCATTACATCCATTTTCCTAAATTTCTTTTTCACTATTTCTGTTATATAGTCTCTTTAGAGCCAAGTCTGCAATAGTAAGCATCCTTTGAACATATCTCTGCAAATTTTGTGCCATTCACAATTTGAGTTCTGACATCATGGCTCCAAAGAAGAAACAAAACCTTCTGCCAGTTCCTCTGCAACACAGGAAACGCCAAAGGCCTCTGATGCCTTAGACTTGGACTATATCTCATTAGTCGGCCAATATTTTAAAATTGCAAACATTGAATTTGAATTCAACATGTTCGAATTGCACAACTGGCTAAAACAACCATACTTTGATTATGAGGATGAAATAAACCTATGGGAATCCCTTCTATCTCTGTATATGTTTCCTCAGACCTATTCCTTACCTGATTTACTTATCTAGTGCCAATCCAAGTATAATCCTTTACAGAGAACTGTGGTAGCTCAGAATGGAGACATTCTGATATCTGTCACTCCAAAAACCATTAATAAAATGCTATTGATCCCTGAAAATGATTCCCTAAGCTTCTTCTCCACTGGAGCCTTAATTGACCTATATCATAAGCTGACCTTCCCTCAAAGAGATCAAATTTTTGAGATCTTTCTCCCTAAAAATGTTGAACTCCCCAAAAAGAATCCTCCTTATCCAGCATCTATGTTCCCTGAGAGAGCCAAGCATATAATTTCCCTTATTTCTTGCTTGTTAGGCTACCAATCAGACCGATGGGTAGATGAAGCTATCCTAGGCTATCTGCCAATTTTTTCTAGAGAAAACAAACCTGCCTTCATGTATAACTACAGTCAATTTTTGGCTGAAGCTATGCATGAACAATTGATGAATATCACTACTAAAGGAGTGTTTAAATACTCCTCTGTGCTATTTCATATGTTTATTTTTCAACAGAAGACAAATTGCCTATTGTTTTGCACAAGCAGGATGATCAACACGAGAATCAAGCAGCCACTCAATGGACCTCATTAATTAGAAAGAACTCAACTGAGTTCAAATTTTCAGATTTCATAGACCATTTCATTCACCCAGTTGCACAACTTCTCAGCAGTGAGAGTGAACCCAAGATCAGTACAGAAATCAAAAGGATCTTGCATCTCAATGATCAAGTTAGAACAGGAGACTGGTATCTTTAGCAGAACTACACAGAGATCGGAATATATGGCTATGAATTAGCTCCATATAAGTTGGCCAAATATGTTCCAATGAGAATTTTCTTTTTGGAATATATTAGGCAAATGATGAATATGGATGAGCTTCATTTCATTTAAGGTAAGAGAAGATCACAATTCAAGATAAAGGTACAGGTAGGATCATTCATTTGTAACACCAGATCAGCAGGCTTAGAAGTAGATGCTATACTAAAATATATAGGTTTCCAACCGAGCTTCTCCTAGTCTTATGACCCATTCAGTATTATCTTAGACTTAAGTTGGAAATCAAAACCACTTCTTATAGTCATACACCTAGACTAGAGATTAAGAAGTTTAGAAAATAGGAACAATGGGAATAGAATACTCTTCAAGAAGCAAAAGAACAAGTTTTACCTCCTTCTACTCTTTAGACTCCTACTTTTCAAACCAAGCAGGACAAGAGGCCCATATAAGGATCATCAACATCAACAATTGGAGAAAAGGAATTCATTCACTATTAGAAGAAATAAAGGATTGAATCCAAAGGCACTACTACTACTACTAAGGGTCCAAAGGAGCATATCATCATCAATTTGGATGATTCATAGGTTTCCATAGGGACAGAAGAACTTGTAATTATTATTGCATCTTCTTCTTCTACTTCATAGAATGTGTTAGAGATCACTCAATCTACAGGAGCAAGTGAAACATATGAGTCAAATGTCTTCACTAATTTCCTTGAAATTAAGCAAAAGAATGAAGCTTTAAAGGCAAATGTTTATGCATAGTTTTGGAAGTAGGCTTCTACTTCACAACACAGGTTGTTGACAACATTTGACATCGAAAAGGGAAGAACGCAAATGGCTTTTTTGCAAACTCAAGTGCCTTTTCCTAAAGGTTCTTCTGATTACAAGAAAATTGTATTTTCATTTGATGCTAATCAGATACATCCAATTGATCAATTGGACATGCATAGGCAGTTTGGTGAGATGTTGTTCTCTACCATGACCAATACTGTTATGGCATTGTCAAAACTTAAAACTACTCTATCAAATGTGCAGTCACAATTGAAGATTGAGAAAATATCATCTTTAGCAAAGGATAACAGGGTTAATTCATTCGAGGACTTAGTAATTAAAATTTGATATGACCCTACTGATGTCAAAGTTGTTGAATATATTATCAAGAAGAAAAACACAGATATTGCAACATTAAGGAAGCAGCTAAAATTGCCTTCTACAGAGGACACCTAGACTAAGGAGATAGAAGAAAGTGAACAAAACAAGGAAGAAATGCTCAAACTAATCATTGAGCAGAATATATAGATAAATACCATGGAGGAGCAAATTGAGAAATTGCTTAAGGAAAAAGAGCAATTTACTCAATTAGTTATAGCTCCTATCACAACTATTCCTATTACAGTGTCCAGAACAACAAGGGAATCTGCATCAGCCACAACAGAATCTACATCGACAATAAAGGATTTGAACAACTCTCACAGGAGCTGACTCACCAAAAACAAGAAAATGAAAGGATTCATAAGAAGTTTAAGAATCTGGAAGCTCAAAAGATAAAGAATGATACTCTCTATGTTGAATAAATGTAGAAAACACACAAGTTGAACAGAAGAATTGAAGAGTTGTAGAGCCAATCATTGATGGCTCAAACCTTGGCCCAAGCCAAGGAAAGCATTTGGGAATATATCAGTCAGGCCATAACTGACGTATGGCCCTCCATTCAGATCATTTTTGAGAAGGAGGAACTCATAAACAAATGTCAGGTAGCCATTGGTGAAGTGAATCAACTTCTTAAAGAAAAACCAAGTGAAGCTTCAGACATGATCATAGTTCTTAACTCAAAAACCAAGGCCGAGTTGGAGAAGATTGGGATTCTGGATAGAACATAAACCATTTTGGAGATCAAAAAAGTTTTGCAAAAAAAGAAACTGATGACTCAGTTAGAAACTAAGTGTTAAATCTTGAAGACTTTTGTCCAAAGGTTTCATTTTAAGTTTAATTTACTTAATCAGATAGGTCTGCCAGGATTAGTGGCCCCAAATGATAGGTTGATTAGTTTGGAAGAATACTTCCAGAAGATTTATACTATAGCAACTGATAAAACAAACTTTGTAGGTATAAAGGGGCATATTACAGGGAAACAAGCATTAGAAGCTTTAGATTTTGACTTGACTATTAAGCATGAAATTAAACATATTTTTGTAAATAAGCCCACTTTTGAGAAGTGCACCGAGGTTAATGAAGTTCACAGGAAATTGGTAAATCTTGCCATACCAAGTGAAGACCGGTGGGATCACTTGTGTGAAGTTATTGAGTAACTTTCATCAAAAACTGAAGGAAAACTGGGCAACACTTTTTTGGGACCACATCTTCAACAAATTCCTAAAAAATAGTGCCAACACTTAGCAGTTTTGAAATTCCTATAGTTTTGTACTATTTTTGTATTTTTGTTTTGAAAAAATCTAGAAGAGATTTTGTATAAACAACTCCTCCTTCAAGTTATTAAGGGTTGAACCCTTGGATGAGCTTTGAGAACATAATTGTAACCAAGTTGGAGATTTGCCAAGTTAATGAAAGGATTCTGAATTTGCCTTTTATAGTTCTATCTTCTAGTAAGTTTTTCATATGTGCTTATTTCATTATGTCTTTATTCATATATTTAAGTCTTTATGCAAAGATCTATGTAAGATCATGCTTAGTATCAGTTAGACTTAAATCCCCTGTGAAGTTATCAGAAATAACTAGGGACTAGCTAATAAAATTATATGTTATTATAAACTCCCTTATATCAATTAATTGTCACACAAATCTGCATTTGTTTAAATATATTTTGTACTATAGGAAACGTTGTTTGCATATATTCTTTTCTTATAACCAATCAAATATTCTGTGTGAATATTTAGCAAGTTATATTTCATTAAGATTATGTTATTCACTCAGTTTAAATCAATTAACTATAGCTAGACAAATAGCAACCCTTTCATCCAGCTTAGTAACTATTAAGGCTTAAGCATCTGTTTTCAATAACTCATAACATTGTTCATCCATAAAATACTTCTAGTGACTCTTAGATGATCACTTTTGCAGATAACATTTCTAATTGGTGACATTGTACTACATAAGATGGTGCTCCTTTTTGAATCATTTTCATCATCTGTGATGATGACACGATTTGATTTTTTGGTGCTTGGAATTCGTATAACTTGTACCTTTGCCCCTCCCCATTAAAGCTTATAAATTGCTCTTGATGGTTGGCAGAGTACGTGCCTAGGGTTTGTAGCCATTGGATACCTAAGACCACATCTACTCCTCCTAATGGTACAATGTAGAACTGAGATTATAAATTAAAGTCTTGAATCTGCAATTTGACCTTATGGCATTTCCCTATCTTTTCCATCTTCTTACCATCGGCTACCATCACCTTCATGTTGGGCATGGGAAATGTGAAAATGTTGAGTCCCTTTGCCATGGTTGAGTCTAAAAAATTGTGGGTGCTATCGGAGTCAATGGGAACCACTATGTTGTTCTTCTTTATATGTCCTTTTAATTTTAAAGTCTGGGGTTGTGATGTACCTGTTATAGACAATAATGACACTTGCGGAATGCTTCCATCATCTATTTCTGGAGAGGAATTTGGGGCATCTTCCATTCCTTCTATGTTTGATTCTACATTGTTCTTCTCTATATGTCCTTTTATTTTTAAAGTCTGCGGTTGTTATATACCCGTCATAGCCGATAATTCTGGGGTTGTGATATACCTGTCATAGCCGATAATGACACTTGTGGAATGCTTCCATCATCTAATTCTAGAGGGAATTCTAGGGCATCTTCTATTCCTTCTATGTATGATTCCTCATTGTTTGAATCATTAGTTGCTTTACAGTTATATATGTTCTTTGTCTCCTTTCATTTAACACAGCTATGTTTAGGGTCCCACTTTTCGTTGCAATGTTTGCACTTGCCTTCTTTCATCCTTTGCATTTCCACATTAGATTTTTCGGCTTCACGAAGATGTTGTGGAACATATCTTGTATTATCTGTATTCACAGACTGGGTCATTCTTCGTCTCGAATATACTTTTTTCGATTTTGACCACAATGTTTGTTCAAATTTCTTTTCAGCAGCTTTTGCTTTTTGTCTTGCTACTTCTATTGGCGTAATGTCATGAAGCGCAAGTTTTACTCGTAGATGAGTTTTAAGTCCAGAGATGTATGATTGGATTAAACGAAATTCCGATAACCCAGGTACTCGTGTTGCTAAGGTCTCCTATTCTCGAGTGTATTCATCCACATTTCCTTTCTGTCGCAATCTGACGAATGTTGAAAAGAACTCTTCTTCCTTGACACCTTGGAATCTTTTAAAGAACACATCCTTAAATTTTTTTCAATTGATAGTGAGTGTCGTCTTTTTCCACTACATATACCAATTATATGCTCCGCCTTCCATTTTCATGGAAGCGTGCCTAATTTTTTCATCATCATTGTCAATATCGTAAATATTTAAATATTATTCGCTTTATTCAGCCATGCAACGCTACATTTTTTGTTACAGTCGAACTTGAGTAGCTCGATTTTTTCTCTTCGTTGATACGTCGCTAACAGTGGAGTGAAAAGAGGGCATTGATTAGAAAATGAATTCCAGAGCTGCTTATTTTGAAAAGTCGTGTTACTATTTTCTTAATGGTGCGTGGATGATTTTTTTAGAGACTCTGTTTTTTCATGAGAATCTGCTAAATTTGTTAAATCTGATGAATTGTGTTGTTGATTACCTCATCATCTTGGAATAGTTGTTAGGGTGTAATCTTCATCCTGTCACACATAATGATCAACATTGACATTGCATGATTATGATTCATTTCGGATTTGATATGGTTTTCCCTGAGTTATTGTTCTATCTTATTTGTCGTATCCTGAAGCTTCTTGATGTCGTCGGAATGTCTGGTAACCCTGCTCTCGAGATCGACTAATTTTTGGTTAAGATCATTGGAGTGACTAGTAATCTTATTCTCAAGATCAATCAATTTTGTTGAAATCGGTCACTATCATCGACGACATTGAACGGGTTTGTGGGAGTGTATATTTGTTCACCAATTTAAGCTTTCTTCCTTAATTTGAACTAATTATTATTATTATTATACTGTTTAATTATATATTATATATAATTATAATAACTATAATATATATATATATATATATATATATATATACACACACACACACTTTACAATCGATTAATCTATTGTAGAAAAAAACGAGGTCGACGTCGGACAGGGATTGACTGACAGGGGTGCCGGTGGACGATTGATGATTAGCGAATGACTAGCGAAAGACAGGGATGGTAACGAGATGCGGGATTAGATTGATGACTAGCAAACATAACGAGGGCAACGCTTGGTCAGGGTGCCGCAGTGATTTATGGCATGCAGAAAGAAGGGAGTTGGTGACACAGTTAGGCGGCAAAAGAGTAGCGGCGGTGACATAGTGGGACGACGGAGTAGAACGCAGGTGTGGTGGTTGTGTGTTCACTGTGGAGCAGCGATGAACAGGTGCAGCAATGGTCCCTAATTGCCCAACAACGACAACGTTCTAGGAGCAATCCACTCTAGTACCAGATGGTGCAGAAAAACCAGCGGAATTGACATAAAAATATGTATTTATTAATAATGAATATAAATTGATGGTTTACATGATGAGAGGCCATGGGCTTAAATACAACCCTAGGTGCCTCTTGGTGAATGGGCATGATCTCTGATCTTGCCATGTGCCCTAATTAACTAAATCGTTTACAAAATACTAGATTTTTATATAACAAATTTCACGGGAGAGGTGGGACGTCTTTGATTTCACCCGCTAGCGCTCTCGCCATGACTTGGGCTGGAAGATGTTGAAATACCTTCGCCTTGAAGATCACAATGTCGTGAGGGTGGACCCCAGATTGGGTCACAAGAATTTACTAGGGGGTGAGCATCAAGGCAGATTCCTTAATCCCTGGCACCATAGTTTCACTATAGACGGTGGCACAAGAGGAGATAGTGGTTTTTGTCATCACGCCCAACTTTTTCCCCACGTAGTCACATGATGCCTGAATGGCAAGTGGTGTGGCACCCTTGGAACTTCAAAGGGAAGTTATTTAAGGGAACGACTGACTTCACACCCTTGGCATCAAGAAAAAACAAACTAGCGTGGCACCCTTGTCATCAAAAAGAGGAAGTTGAAAGATAATTAAGAACTAAAAATGATACCATGACGAGCACTAATTCACACCATGTAGTAGGTGAGGGTTTAGAATCAAATTGACCAAATCAAAGACTAAACCTTGGGATAAAGGGAGAAGATGATGAAATATAAAAACTAGACCAATTGAGTAACTCTATCCCTTTCCACGTTTGGAAAATCTTAAGTAGATAATGTGCATTTAAATTCATTCCAAAGTACATAAGTGATCTAATAAGCAAAACGAGAAAGGAACATAGAATTAATTAGAAACATTAATCCTAGGATAGTTTAACCTCATTAAGGAAAGTGAGTGGCGAATGAAATTAAAGAATAATATTTTAAAATTACAAAAAATTAGTTTCATGAGAAAATCTCGATTTGTCAAGAGCCAACATAAAGATCTCCATCTAAGAGTTCAATTTGAGATAAACTAGGGTATAGTTGGGAAAACAAATCTGAAACCTACCAGTTGACTTTAGTAATGAACACAAAATAAAGAGTATAAAAGGGGGATCAAGAGATAGCTAGGAGAATAAATAAGAAGTCATTTTGTGGTGAAGAAAAATATTCTCTTTAAATAAGAATTTAAGTAAATAATTTAGGAAAAGTCTTAGTGAGAGGATGACATATGGATGAATGAATAATCAAACTTTTAGGTTAATAAATATAATTATTTTTGCATGAAGTGACAAGTGTCACCTATGAAGACTCATAAAAGGAGCAAGCTATGGGAGAGGGGTGTTTTTTCCCTACTATTGGATGGATTATATAATGTTATTGTGATAGTGACTATGATGCCTATTGTGATTTTGGTGTAGTGGAGGCCATTAGAGAGGGAACTCTTGAGCCATGAGTGTTCTCCTCCATTGGCTAGTATTGTTCCTCTACTTTACAACTCCATCGCAACTTGGGGGTCCATAGGCAAAAAGAGTACCCAAGGAGTAGGGGGATAGGTCAATCGGTGAGTCAGCGACGTTCGTTCGGAATACAAAATCCTTCACAAGTGTATGCAAACAACAACAACGAAGCGCAAAAACCATGGAAGTTGAGATCAAGACTACAGCCCTTGGTGCATAGTATCTTGGGTGGTTGTAAAATTTTCTTGCATGCCTATTTATTGTATATAATTATCAAATTGTAAAAGTGAAGGATATGAAATTTAGTGGTAAAATCATGGACTATTGATGTGTGCGTGTCCTTAAAATTATTATGTGATTCTCATGTCTTATGTGTCTTTAATTACCATGTGATTTTCATATTGGATGTTGCTAATAGATGATTAGTTGTAGTGGAAATATTTATTTGTTTATTATTTACAATACAATAACTTGGACTGCACCATTGATTTGTTAATAGAATGTAAGCAGGGTTTCCTACATCAAATAACATGTTGTTATCATCTTGAGTTAGGTTGTAAAAAAGAAAAGAAAAATAAAATAAAAACTATGCAACCTATGAAGGTCCCTACACTATGGACTTAACCATAGGTCACAATGACTTTGTTTTACCATGCATAATTTAATCTCTTAACACGATGAATAGAAAATTGAATACAACTCTGAACTATGCACACATACAAACAAAATACGCGATCACAGATACATTAATTATTCAAGATGAATTGATATATTTTACCATAGAAATCCAAATGAGAAAATTAACTTTGAATGGACATTTAGTTCTCTTATTATGACAATCTCAAGTTATAATGTTGTTAGTGACCTTTTAAGCATCCCCACTCCCTTGGCCAAAGAAAGGACCCTTTGAGAGTGGAAATATAGGAACAAATAAGGCGAACTAAGAAGGCCAAATGGCATGACTTTTTGTTTGTCATTTCTCATTCTTTTCTCTCCTATTTTATTTTTATTTTTCATTTATTTCTATATTTTTATCTATATTTGTCTTATTCACTTTTATGCTTGCATTTTTTTCAATAACTTATTAACCTTCCGTAATTTCCTACTTATACTTATAGACACGAAGTCTTACAACCACATTTTATTTTATCATATTTAATATTTTATTTCTCTATTCATTTTATTTACATTTTATTTTATATTTAATATTAATATTTAATAGACACCATTCCTACATTTAGCATATTGCCTACTTACACTGGCAGACCCGAAGTCTTACAACCACATTTTATTTTATAGCATTTAATACTTTATTTCTCCATTAAAATTCATTCCATACATTTAGCATACTGATACTATTTAAATAAATGCAACTTGTTTATTTTGACGTATCATATCATTGTAAACAATGAACTAAAACATTTTGCACTATGTATAAAGTATCAATAAAGCATAAAATTTTATTGTAATTTCAACATTATCTATATACAGAATTTAGACTATAACTAATATTTATATACAGAATTTAGACTATAACTAATATTTAATGACACATCATTATTGAGTAGTACTCTCACTTGTATAAATGATTTGATTTTATTGGTTTAATATCTTGAATTATAAAATAGATTTACAAGAAGCAGAAAATTGTATATTATTGCATTTCTACTATCATTATTGAATAGTACTCTCACTTGTATAAATGATTTGATTTTATCGGTTTAATATCTTGAATTATAAAATAGATCTACAACAAACAGAAAGTGGTATATTATTGCATTTCTACTTTCTCTTTAGGAACGATAAAATGCTACTCTTAAATTTTGTTTGATGTTAGTATTTTTAAATCATTGCTAATGGTTGTTTTGATAAAACCAATATTGTGACCTTGAAACAAAAGCTTTGTTATACCGTTAGTCATTTGTAAAGTCGTTCAAAATTTGTTCAAACATGAAGATTTATTTGCTATCTAAATAAAATAAATTTCTTAATTATATCATGTCTCACTAGCACAAGCAGTTAAGGATGGGCTTGCTAGCAAGGCGGCCAAGGACCTAACCTCACGGAGGCTATTGCGCTCGTGCTAGGGGGAGGAAACACACTAAAATCCAGTCAGCTTAGGGCTGGTGTGGCCTAGGCTGGGTGCAATCCCCAGTGACTTTGATAGCTTGCATGTCCCTGGGTCGTGGTTTCTCAAGGCACAAGTCAAGCTTGGAGGAACACAGATAACTTGACAAAATAAAATTTATGAGAAATACTAAATGTTTTGTTCACCATGATGTTTTTGTCAAAAGAACATTAAGTCACTATATGCAATTTATTTTGGATATTAAGGCTTGAAATTGTAAAAGTTATTTTGCAAGTATTATAAGAATGAAATGCAGTACAATAAGAATGAAATGTTGAAAGCGACTCCAAAGGCGAATGAAAATTATTCTTTGGCCTCTTAAGGCAAAGAAGAGGATAAAAGGATTTCTAATTGAGATTACTACGTGCACTAAACAATTCACAGTGAATAGAGGCAAAGAGGAGGATAAGAGTCCTCCAAATTGAGCTTACAACTTGCACTAAACAATTCACAATGAATAGAATTACTCCAAAAAATTTACAGTAATGGAACTAAGGTATGTTTCGTTCCCTCATAAATGCCTCAATCTTTGCAACATCACTTGGAACATCAACACCGTGTGCTTCATGATCCACCTTTATTACCTGTGCAAATACACAGCAAATTGGGTATGAAATAAACCATCAATGCAAGAGTTACGGAATAAACATGAGACATAGGTGCCCATTTTTGGATGAAAATGAAAATTTAAAAAAAAAAAAAAAACAATACAATATTCATTTGGTCCAAAGAAGTAATCACGTTGATAATCTGTGGACGCAGTTCATATTACTGATAATTTCTATATAATATTTTATATCCATTTCTGGTTAGAATTGGGCAAATTTGTCATATTGGTTTCTAGCTTCTCTATTGCATTTTGAGTTGAGTCACTAGAAAAACTAATCATAATATCTAATATCATTGATCTTTCTCAGTATTCTTTTTGATAGCCGCAAGAGACAAAATGAAAATCTCAATATCACGAGCAACCAAATATGCTGCTTTCCTCTCATTGTGATTAATAATCGTTAATAACTATCATGGTTTTATCTTTACTATTAACAATGCTATTAATACTGATTCTTTTAACTTTTAATAATATCTATATATAGATATGATCTCTCGTTTTAGATCATTAAATTCTATTTTTTACAACGGGACGATAGTTGGCACTTCAAAATATTCCCGACGATTCTCTAAAAAGTACTAAAACCATGCATTGCAAAATGAAAAAGAAACACACCACCAAAATTTTAAATGTTGTTTGAAATTTACAAGCGCATATTTAATCCAAAGTTAAACAAAACACCTATTCACTTTTTAAACAAAACATCTTGATGACAAATTTGATATGCCATGTTTCAAATTTCAACAATTTATTCACGTGCCACCTATTCAAAATATATTTAGCAAAATTGTTACTGAAAATATGTCCACTTCAATAACTTTAAAACAATTCAAAACATAATTCATATGGACTCATTAAGTCACTGCCATCAAACCTTTGTTGTCTTCATGACAAATCAATAGGATTTGGACTTACAAGAATTTTCCACATCGAGGCTATCCTCAGCTACATCATGTGAAACAAAAGTGTTCTTGTTTGGTCTATGTAATTGATGAGATGATCTTGTTATTGTTTTGCTTGAATAATATTTGGCCACAAAAATACTCACTTTATTAAAGACCAGTCACATACGAGCAAGTAACCTTTTTAGTTCAAATATATCAAGATGAAGACAATTCTTATAGATGTCACTGTAGCTAAAGTGAAGTTAATGTTGCATATACATAGTGTTGGAAATAATGAGGGGGAGGGAGTGGAAGGGGAGGGGGTCATGGGGGTGAATTAGTATTTCCTTTCAACTATTATATTATTCCAGTTAAATTTTACCAGAACACAAGATGTAGTATAAGAAAAAATAATTTTATTAATAAAAACAATGAGGACTCCAATGCTCTACAACAATTCAGTTTCCAAATAGTACAACAAAATTCTAACTTCTACAAGGCTCCAAGCTTGAATGAGAACTCCAATCCTCAAATATCAATCCAAGCTCCAACCTGGTTTCTTATAAGGCTCCAAACTTGTATGAGGAGTCCAAACTTGTAGAGCTCCAACGTTCTCAATTTTACTTCAAATCCTTCAAGGTGGCTTTAATATTGCTTCAAAACTTATAAAAGTTTTTTCAACAAGTCTAGAAAGAGGTCTCTAACAAATCTGCTCCAAAATCTACTTCAACAAATGTCTCCAAAGGGCTGCTCCATGATCACTAACAACTGCTCAAATGTTCTTGACCTGGGGTCACTCCAAAATACTTGCAAAGGTTCTTAAAGATAACGACAAGGTCTGCTTCAAGGCTTGTCTCAATCCATAAACTTCTTCAAGTGTTGGACCATAATCTGCTTCAAGATCTAGTTCAAAGTTTGCTTCAATGAAAGCTTCTTCACTCCTCAAGGTCTGCTCAGACGATGCTCCAAGTCTGCTACAACAAAGTGTAGAAATTCTCCCTGTAGATTAAACTAATTATGCAATGTACTAGAGAAAAATACTTAATCTACTTCTACAATCAAACTTGCGGAAGCTTAATCGATTTTGAGCAAGATCAAATAGAACACATGTAGCAGAGAAGAAGATTCAATCACACATGAAACACAGAAGAATACTTTGGGGAAAGCCTCAACTAAAAACCCCGCTATCTGTATTATCATACAAGTTGAAATATCTCAGGATTACACAAAGTTTTAACTCACAAGCTATCCAGCTCTCAGTACAATCCCTCATTGTTGCTCATAAACAAAATAGACAACACATATGCTTTCCTTCAGTCCTCCGAGCCTCCTATTTCCTTGTGCAGTTTCTCTTGGGTCCTCCAGCTGCCACCTATGTGATTCTCACCTCACACACTGCTCTGACCTCTGTAACAACTGTGCAATCTTCAAGGAATGAATTCCTTCTGCATGCAAGAGATATTCACATGGGAATATTCTAGCAACTGATAGTACATTGTCCGTGCCTTTAATCTCAACTAGGTTTTTGTCTGAACTGACATGCATGAGTTATTTATGAGAAAATATTCAGTTATCTGGAGAACACTAGTTGCATGCATGCATGCATTAACTGACTGAACTCACAATTAGTTCCTCCAACTATTTGGAACTAGTTTAACTGGACTTAACTTAGTTAACTGAGCTAACTAATTACAACTCAAATACAATTCATCCTTATCTCCTTAATTAAGGGATAACTTCGTCAATCAAAGGGATAACTGTTGCATGTCTTCACAAAGGCTTCATGTTTGATTTTCACCAACTAATTAACTCAAGATGAATTAATTAATTATTTTTCAAACAGCTAGTGAGACTAAATTCGAATATTAATTATCAATTTTAATTCAAAGACAAATTAAAATTGGAATATATCCTGAAATGCTATCTATAGCAATGTTATTTTTAGCATTTCTTGTTGCTATTTTCAACACTCCCTCTCAACAAGAAAGGGATTATCTGTCACCCTGATCCTGTCTCTGTGGAACTCGAATTTACACTTTGACAATGCCTTAGTCAAAATGTCAACAT
>APFE031626402.1:0-10759 GCA_000404065.3 Pinus taeda | reverse complement strand
GTCCTTGACAACATCAACATACGACATCGTAAAGTGTCACTATATCCAACATCCAAAATTTCCATATTGCCCCTCTACTCTGCCATCGCACATACCATCAAGGTTCATGTCTCCATGAATAGGAAAGTGTCCTCAATCCATGATCATCAACAACATTCGTCGCAATCTGCACATGCTTCCCCACCATGGAAGGTTGGTTCCTCCAACTCAAGCTAGATGCTATCTCTACAACATATATCATGTCAACCTCATCATGTATTGACGTCCCCATGTGAACAGTTGCCATGATACTCCAACCCAACTCTAACATCTCTCAATACACTGCTAGCCTCCATGACTCGAACTAAGCGGGTGATCAGTCCAATTGTTACACTCAAATCATGAAAATTCACCTCCTCATGTCATCATTAGTCGTTTCTCTCAACATCCCATCACAACATCAACTTGATCAAGAATCCATCCCATCTCCATCAAAATATAAGTAATTCATGCCCAAGACCATGAAGCAATCTCCATCTCATCTGTAACATGTTGTACATAATGCTGGTGTCAATGTGTTTCATGTTAATCAATCACATCTATCCAAACATCATCATCCATATGTGTGTGTAAGCTCCATCTCCTCAAAATGAAAAGATCCTTTCAGCAAACTGACTCCCAATGTGCCACGTCCAGGTTCATGAAGCAACCTCCATCACATCTGTAATATGCCATACCTCAAGTGTGTCAAAGAAACAAGTATACACCTGTCTCATCATCCATGTGTTGTCCATGGTCATAAACCAATCAGCCTCTATGTATCAAAAGTGGTCAAGTCTCGACTCAACCCATGCTCAAGTGTTTCCACCAAGGCATCATCATTGATGCAACTCCATCAACTCTAAAGTGTCTCATCTCCATCACCCCCATCAAATCACTCTCTTAGACAAACCCATAAATGTTCTCAAAATATGCACCCCATACTGCATCAAATTCAGATACACCACTGATCCCAGCTCCTCAGTGCATCAGATCCTCATAGCCTATTGTACTATGAAGTCTCCAATGGCTGCAACAATCTCATGTCATCATGAGCTCCATGAATCATCTCCACCCAACATCTCAGTAAGAATACATGTCTCGACCTCAAAGGTCCCTGCAAGATGCCTCAGCTCTCCATGTAGTAGGAATGCTCTCATAGATTGCTCACAAATCCAACCAGTCCATGGCCTTGTTGTACAAAAGTGCACAACATCTCCATTGGCTCATAAGTAAAATGTCTGCATGTCGCACCAACAAATCCATCTGCACAACTTCACTGCCTTGGCACTCCTCACTGGATGCCCATAAGTGACATCTCTACAAGTGCACCTGCATAATGTCCATGAATAGTGTTTTCCATGCTCCATCTATCCAACTCCATGTCCATGTCTCAAGTTGCCCATGTTGTCCAACTAAGTAGACCCATCACAACATCGGTCATCCCATTTTAGTTCTCAATCAGGTTTAGTGCCCTCAGTCACTCAAACCACATATATCATTAAGTCAAATCATATCACATATCATGTCACATAAGTCCCTTCCATCATAGCTCCCCCACTAAAGGGTTCACCAAGACTGCCTCTTGGTCTCGGCCATGAAGAAGTCCACCCAAGTATCATCAAAACCCAAGTGTGTGCCCTTTCTCCAGTCTATCCATGAGTCATGCTGGGCACTTAGCTAATTCTCCATATGGCTAAAGCATGACCCATCCTCCACAATGATCACCATGTTCCTCCCTTGTCACCAGCATTTGCACCACCTACCATGAGGTCACACATGGCTCCATCAAGCCCTGCAACAACCAATGTTCCTTTCTTCTCCACACAAGGTCTCATCGTAGACATCCATGGTAAGGTTGTCCATCGCATCGGAAAATTTTATTTTCCCTTCACTGCATATGGCCCATCCTCCAAAATCTCCAATGAAACACAAGTAAAAGTAGTACTTACTTCACCATGAGGCTCCTCCATGTGAGAATCCTCATCCATCAATGTTAGCAATATGTGCGATCATGGTTCAACTTGAGAAATTGGAAATGCCTTAATTTCTTCCTCCATCATTTTCACATCTTCAACATCTTCATACATCACGACTTCCTCTTCTTCATCATCAGAATCTATAGCTACATCCTACTTCATTGCCCAACCAAGTCGAAGAAGTTCGTCTTCAAAATTTCTTTCCAAGATTTCAAGTTCATCTCAAATCTGTGGGTTCTCTTCTTTCATCAGCTTCAACCTGTATAAGGTTAGCAGGAGCCTCCTTTGGCATTTTTCCCAACTTTCCATGTCTCTTCATTCAGCTTGGCCCATGAACAATGCTTCAACTCTACTAAACTTATCACAAAGTGTAGTAGTAACACTTCACTTCTGTAAACCTTGATTCTTTGAATCAAGCCTCTGATCCTTGTCATGAAGTGTAATGAGATCATCTTCAACTCGTTCTCTAAATCATGGCTCTGATAGTCACGAAGTGATAGTGGGATCATCTTTTGTTCAAGTCTTCAGCAAATCCCTACGGAAAATCAAGGCCTTTGGTACTATCTATCACACCCCTATCCTAATGGTAGTCTTTCAACTGTACATAGGCAGGCGCGACACCGCTTTTCGATTTCTTTTCACCAATACTGTTAAGTACGGACAATGCCTAACATTCAACACTTAGATTATTTTTCAATTTTTGCTAAGCATTCATCTTTTTAACGCAACAAAATTACATTGATGATCATCATTTATAAACATATGCACAACAGATACAATCTTTAATGGGAGGGGAAACTCCCTAGTTAGAGTCTTCCCAAATAATGCTAATAATAATCTTTTACAAGTAAATATACAAGTACAACATTTTTGAGGGAACCCCAACTTTCCTCTCTACATTTCTTGCAAAATACCATAATTCGACCTACATCATTCAGCAATGCTCAACTATTGTTCAAGTTAGCCCACGTTGTTCGTGCAACTTTCCCTCGGGCAGGAGTGCCCACCCCTACCATGTCGGGTCGCTCACAGCTCGTCAGGCAGAGTTGCGCACCTGGGTCGCCCTCCACAATCGTCCGTCACACAACCGGTTCACCTCCATATCTCATTCGACACTTGTCCAAGGCTTGTCGCCCCTCCGATGCCTGTCCGCAACTTGCCCTAGCTCTCGACACTCACTCACATCGCAAACTTATTTCACTGTTGTCCAACCATCGTAACTCCTCTATTCGAACACGGTTGCCCCTCCATGTAGTGATGCCCTCAGCAATTCGCTTGCCTAGTGGACGTGCCCCACCATGTAGCAATGCCCTCAACAGTTTGCCCGTCGGGCATAGAAGCCCGACCTGTGACCTGCCACCCGAAACTTGTCTTTGTTTTCTTCCTCAACTTGGTGCTATGGTCCATAGTGCACCTCCACCTCACCCTTCGTCATTCGCACTTCCTTAGCTCATCCACCCTTCATTAGAACTCGCCTTGGATGTTGGAACCTTGTGCTGGATGACGCCTTATTCCTCAAGTGCATCCTCTATACTTATACGTTTTCCTCAAGGATGAAGATGGGTCGGCCTGCCGAGGCTGACCTCTCAATTCGGCCATCACACCCATCTTCCCGTCGGCTTGCCCCCTTACACTAGCTCGTCGAGTCCACCTACCCAACTGTGCACCGTATAAGCTCGCCGTCGCAATTTTCCATAGCCATTCTTTTGACTGTTTAGTTTTTCGACCCTTCGTTGTCTCGTTACATGCCAAGTCATCTCATTTTTTCATGCTCATCACACACGACTCGTCCGATCATTGCATATCATCGCACACGACTCGTCGCTCCCCAACTTGTCGCATTTAACCGAGGGCGCGTCACCCTAACTTGTCGCACGTCACACACACGACTCATGCGCGTGACACCTCCCCTCTCACCTTGGCATGGGTAGGGAGATGACCATTTTGATTACAACATCCGACACTGCTTTCATCAAATAGTAGCTGATGTCGAGGTAAAAGAATTCAAGGTGACATGATACCATCTTCGGGTCTTGATAAATATCCTTTTTCATCATTTTAGAGAGCAAGAGGATGTGAAAATCCAACATGAAGAAAATTTCTTAGACATGAAATTCCACCTACACCATGCCAAGGCAGCCTACTGATGTGTGGGGAGAATTATGGGCATGCAACTTTAAGGAACAATATCACCTTCGAGAGACATAATTGCAATCTCCCCCCTCACTCTCCTTAGCGTGGGAAGACACATCCCTCAACATACATCACAGTTGCTCGTTATGCGTCATAAGACCTACAATGACTATAAGTTCATTCACAATGGAAAGGGTCCCTCCTGTAGCCTCTGAAATGTCTTAGAAAAACAGTTATAGAGAAAATCCCACGATGACCTATTTGGAGTAGTAAAACCCTAGAATCCAAAGATCTAATACCAAACGTTATGAAACCAGCTCACAAAAAGATAGAAAAGATAGATCAATGCCTTAGAAATCAACCTCTTTGAGGGATAAACTTCCCTTACATTAAACAAATGAAAAATTATTGGATGATACAAATGACAAGACATCCTTTCTATATATAGGAGTCTAAGGGGTCATAATATAATCAAAGTTGACATAACAATAATAATGTAAGGGAACAATAATAACAATAGTGGGCTTATATGGGGCACAATAATAACAATATGGGGAATACATGGGCACAAAAATATAATAAGGGGGTTGCACTAATAACAATAAGGGGTTACACTATTATAGGGACCTAACATACTCTTCTTTTATAGCTGACCTCCATTCATCATATTGATTTTCCTCATTATAATTCATGGGCTCAGCAACATTTAAAATACTAGTCATAAGAGCATAATCTGTGTACCTTGCAGGTAAGTGAGGTTTCCTACTTGATCTCCTCGGTAATGAACTTGCCTCAACTCTGTTCTGTGTGATTTTCTTCTCACCTTTGAATGCACTTCAACTGCTAAATGTATCCATTAGGTTCCCCTTTTTGTTGTTGTTTTTGCTGTTGTAAATGACTATCTTTGGCTTCACCGTTATTGTCATCAATCAGCAAAGGCATGTGCCACTCATAAATTTTGTCCTTATTCCCTTCATCAACTTTTTTATTAAAGATAACATATGTACTCGCAAACACCTTGTGAGTAAATGGATTAAACATATTATATGCTTTGAAATCAGAACAATACCCTACAACTATGCACTTTATAGTTTTATCATCTAATTTCTTCCTATCTTCCCTAACAATGTGTGCAAAAATATTTAAACCCAAATACTCTCAAGTGATGGACTGCAGGTTTGAAACCATACAAAGCCTCAAATGGAGTATTGATATGAAGACACCTAGTTAGAATTATGTTCTTTAAGTAAACTGCAGTGCTAATTGCTTCTGCCCATAAACCATTGGATATGTACTTACCTTTTATCATGTTGCGTGCACACTCCACTAGAGTTCCATTGTTCTTCTCTTGAACCCAATTTTGTTGTGGAGTGTGGGGTACTGTAAACCGTTGTTCTATCCCATGATCTCTGCAATATTTGATGAAGTTTCCAAGCCTGTATTCCTCGCCTTAATCTGAACGAATAATTTTGATGACTTTCCCTCTCTATGTTTCAACCATATTTATGAATTCTTTAAAATATTCAAAACTGTGAGTTTCCCTTCTAAAAAATTATACCCAAGAATATCTTGTGTAGTCATCAACAAATAGAAAAAATAATAAGCTCCACCTAAGGACCTTGTTTGCATGATTCCACATATATAAGTATGCACAAGTTTAAGTATATCTTTCTTTCTCCTATTTAAAGTAGCGGGAAATTCATCCCTGTGCATATTC
Organism: Pinus taeda; assembly: GCA_000404065.3. NCBI lineage: Eukaryota > Viridiplantae > Streptophyta > Pinopsida > Pinales > Pinaceae > Pinus > Pinus taeda. The sequence goes on along the minus strand of APFE031626402.1, from coordinate 4,912 downwards.
CCAAGTGAGAAACCTTCACAATCAATATGTTCATTCTTTAAAACAAGAAATCCATCAACCATACCTTGTTTCTATAGCAGCAATAAGTCAAGAAGGTTGATGTGGCCAAACCTTTGATACCAAATATTCTCTACTATCATAGTCGTTGAAGTTAAAGCTTGATGTGGCATGCTTGTAACATTCAACTTATAAAGGCCTCCAACTCGTACTCTTGATTCGACGGGCTTCTGATGATCTAGCAAATCCTTTATAACACAATAAGTTTTAAAAAATTCTACCTTTAAATTATGATCTGCAATCATGGAGACAAAGATCAAATTCTTTTTAATACCAAGTACATACATCACATTCTGGATACCCCTAATATTACCATTAGGAAATATCACAAAAATATCTCCATACCCTCTAATTTGATATGATATGTCATCTCCAAGGTAAATGTTAGCGCCATTGTTGGTCTGTTTAAAATTTTCATACCAATTTTTATTACCTATCATATGAGTGGATGCTCCATAATCCATAAACCAAGTTTCAACCTCATCCATCTCAGCAGAAAGAGCAGCATCAGACAAAGATAATTTAAGATCGTGATTTTGATCTTCACCAGCAAAATGCCCTATACGCCTCTTTTGTCTATGTCTAGTTTCATCAGTATTCTTTTTATTGCAATCTCTAGCAATATGACCAGTTCTGCCATAGTAAAAGCATTTAATTCCTGAATCATTTGTAGCAGATGACATATCGTGAAATGAATTTTTCTGAGATGGACCACCGCTTTTCTATTCTCCTCTTGGTTTCCCTTTGAAGAACTATTTCCTCACCACCAATGCCAGATCTGCATTTTCAGGCTTCATATTCATATGCCTCACTTCTTCCTTCATCAAAATCCCTGTCAACTCTTCAAAGGTGGGACCTTTCTCCCTCGCTGTAAGCCCTATAATGAACATTTAATAATTCTTTGTCATACAATTTAACGTAATTGTGACGAGATCTGTATTGGACACTTTGTCCCCTATGTTGCCCAACTTGTCTCTTAGTTCTTTGATCCATGAGATGAATGCAACAACAGATTCATTCTCTTCCATTCTGATAGAGAGAATCTTATTATTTAGAAACAATAGGCGATTTGTAATTTTTGTTTCATAAAAATCCTTCAGCGTCACCCAAATGTCATTAGCGGTTTTGCATTCTCGGATGTGAGGGATTACATTGTCTTTTACCGACATCTTCAACAACACCTTCGCTTTATTTTTCGTCTTCTCCTAATCATGAACCAATGCGATTGTGGCACCACTGACTGTAGTCAGCTTTGCTTCATCTCCTTTTACAATTTTCCATGAACTGTAACCCTCGAGCAATGTATGCAACTTGAAATTCGAGTTGGCGTAATTTGAGTCATCAGGCTTATTGCTCTCATTAAGGTACATCTCTGCAATGTGGTTATTCATTGTGACAAAGATGCAACTCCATTAACAGATCCACTGATACAATCTACAGATCCAATAATGCAACACTTGATCTATGGATCCAACACCAAATCCTCCAATGGTTAATCTACGGATCGAACTCTAGATCCTCCAACAGTGGATTTGCGGATTGAACTCCAAATCCTCCAACAATCGATCTGCGAATTGAACTTGAAATCCTCCAACGGTCGATCTGCAGATCGAATTCCAGATCCTCCAACAGTCGATCTATGGATCAAGCTCCAAATAGATGGCCTTCAAAGAAATGCCGGACGTGACGACCAACTCAACCACTTTTGGTTTTGGGCCACTTCCAACAAGCAAAAAACAACAGCCCTTTCACCGTACTATAGGTCACACTGAGGGAAAATTTTGTACATTTTCTAGATCAATGCCGGTTTAACCACTAAAACTAGCGTTGATCAACACTATTTCACAGTAGAAAGCCAGAACTGATTAGCACGACTTTGACCTGTAAAACTAGCGCTGATCAAACTTCTTCAAAACTTCAACGCTCTGTAACCAACACAACTGAACTAGCCACCAAGGCTTTCAGCCGCAAGGGCTCTCAGCCACAAAGGCTCAACTCAACCAACAAGGCTCTCAATCTAGCCACCAAGGCACACTCACCACAGACCCAATTCTCTGTGTTCAGATACCATGTTAAAAAATGGAAAGACCAAACTAGAATGAAACTTACACACTGAAATACTAGCAGCTCACACGTGAGCAAATTTCACTTGGAGATTGTCCAAGCAAAACACTCTCGTTTCTTAATCATAAAATCAGAAATATATAAGTTTACATTCAATTTAGGGAGATTAAAACCATCTCCTAGAAAAAAAAAAAGAACTAGCTCTAATCTAAAACACATACACAAGGATGAAACAAACTTTCTACATTAAATTTAACTACTTTTCAATAATGCTAGATAGTGACCAACAAAAATATTATAATATCAAAAAAATGCAAATATCTAAATTTGTTTAGCTTCGGCTTCCCTAATGTTGCCGTGTGGAAAGTTATTATAGTAAAAGAACCATAGGAAAGTTATTATCCTTAAAAAAAGACATAGTTCAAGGAAAATTGGAAATGAAATGTAAGTTTGTTATTTCAACGTTTCAAAACATTTACACAGTTATATATTCTAGAATTTCTAAACTAAATTATTAGAAACCTTGACAACATGGACATTTAATCTCTCTATTGAATTGAACTTTCCGCGAAATTTCCCATGTCACTGGAAAAGAAAGAGTGAATTCAGTTATTTTTTGAAGTGTCAGGCTTTTTAATTAATTCTAGAAACTTCTTGATTGTTGCGCGAAATTTCCCATGTCACTGGACAAGAAAGAGTGAGTTCAGTTATTTTCTACGGTTTCAAGCTCTTTAATTAATTCTAGAAACTTCTTGATTGCTGAAATGAATCTAACTTTCTGCCAAAATTTTCCCATTCACATTTCTAGAAATTCATACGCAGTTGTACTGCAAGGGAAATTACTGACCCAAAGATGAACGAAACTTCAAAGAAAAAATGGAAACGGAAAACGTTAGTCTAAAATTTTGGAATGGTCTCGGTTGAATTTTCTACGGAGACCTAAAAGTTAAGGAAAGAACTGAAACTGAAAACGTTACACTAAAATTTCGGAATGGTCTGAGGCAGGAATTTTACTGTATTGGCATTTCTAAATCTTTTTATGCACTTCGAATTCTCCAACTACTCCGTGCATGCTCTTCATAAAAAGCAGCACAACAGATCCATTCTCTGTTGAATGCTTTCTTACGAATTCCGTGTCAGAGAGCATTGAAGGTATCAGATATTGTGTCTGTGAAGAAACCATGGAAGAGTTGGACATTCTAACAGCTGCCTTAACAACTGTCGTTGTAAGAGTAAAAGCCAGGAGTCATATGTTTCGGTGATTCGACAGATTGTAAAGAATATCAACAGGTTCGGTCTGAGAAATTTTATCAATGGCATGGTAGCATTAGCTGAATGGATCCTTTGTGTTAGGTTGATGTTATGTAATTAATTTTGTCAATGGCATGACTTGACTGAATGAATCTTTTGTTGCCATAGTTTTGACATAGATCTAAAATCTAATGACATATAGGAGTGGAGCTCATACTCTCCACTGCAGCAGGTGCAATGTTTTCAGATAACGAGACCTGCCCGGGCTTTCTTTCGAAACAAAGTCCTTTACTCTTACAACAATACAGTCGTTACGGCTGCTCGTAGAATGTGCAGTTTTTCGTTGGTTTCTTCACAGACACAACACCTGATTGATTCAAATCTGACAAAGAATTTGTAAGAAAATATTTAGCAGAGAATAGTAAGAGCCTTCGACAAGTGTTCGTCCATGCACTTCGTGTTGCTGGTATCAATAGCCTGAATAGCAACGGCCGTTTGTTTTTCGATGTGGATGTCAGAAATCTTCTACAAACTCATAACCAAGAAAGAGACATTAGACTGTGGAAGACAATATTAAAAGAGTTTGGCTCGAACGCCCTCATGGTTCTTATCCACACTTCAGTAAAGCCTCGGTGGATTAGTTTCTGCTTTTCTTATAAAAGCGATCAGACCGTGCAAGGCATTGAATGGGATTCAGCTCTTCACGGAGATGAGTAGGTCAAATCAGATTTTTGACGAGGGAAGTGCACATCAAACACGTAGGGAGGGGCACAACATTCAATTTCCCTGAAAAAAACACTCTGTGTGGAGATTGGTGGTTTGTTGAAGGACGTGTGACAATTGAATTCAAGTTGGTGTTTACTACCTCATCGGAAGAAGTACACATTTAGTATGTTGTCAACTTCGGGGAATTTTCTCTACCTTGATTATAGAGAAAGGAATAAAAGTCTATTCACTCTCGCATGACGAGGAAGTGCACATCAAACACGTAGGGAGGGGCACAAAATCCAATTTCCCTGAAAAAGACACTCTGTGTGGACATTGATGGTTTGTTGAAGGACGCGTGACAATTGAATTCAAGTGGGTGTTTGCGGATTGAACAAGCAACCATATTCGGATGTGGGGTTTATTAATTCGTTAGGACATGACAAGCTAATCATTTTACGTGCGAAATTTTCCAGGATTCGAGGGTCGATTAATATCCTTAATTGGTGCCTACTGCCTACGTTTTGAAATTCCTACCTTGTTTGTTTATGATTGATCGATGATTTTGGACCTTGCAAGAAATAAAATCAAGATCAAAGGGAGAAATTTGCGTTCTAATCAAATCAAGATCAAAGGGAGAAATTTGCGTTCTAATCAGATGTCTTGAATTTATGTGAAATTGTTAAACAAAACTTCGGTAGACTTGGCGAAACAATTATCGTTTCTATGAACTCTCACAGATTTAGAGATAGTCATTTTGGCAATCATTAAAAATTAAAAGGGCATTCCAGCTATTTCACTTTTGTTTTGGAAACCAAGTCATATAATTTTTTTA
>APFE031626401.1:87354-134586 GCA_000404065.3 Pinus taeda | reverse complement strand
TGAAAGGTATGCTTTTTGAATAGTAATCTAGTGGTTTTCTAATAAGTTTCCTAACCTTTTCTGCATTTAAAGTGTAAAGAATAAAAGGATTTTGATAAATTGTGTGAAAATGGACAAACGAAGCTCAATCACCAATAATCGATGTTTTCTATGCAGAAGGACGCGGAAACAGGGGATCATCAAGCAGAAACAGGAAGTAAAAGGAAAGCAACTGCTGTCCCCTCGCTAGGAAACCGGATGCGGACGCGATCAAGTAAAATTAGAGCCGAATGATCCAGGGAAAAGAACGTGGACGCCAAGACGGAGAATGCAAGAAAGGAATGAGAAGAACTAAACGATTAGCGAATCCCTCAGGATCTCTGATCCTGAGGGATCGCTGCTTTAGCTTATCTTTTGTATCTAGATATCTCCGTCATTTCTGTTATATAAAGATACCACGCCATTGAGCGGGGGAGATCAACTATTTGTAATTACATGGTTTGGAACAACTCTGAGCATTAAGTTTTGCTGAGACTTGATCTTGTGTATCTTTGTTAATGCAATCAATATAAAGAACTTTGTGTTCACTTTGCCTCTGCATCTGAAGTAGCTTTAAGCGGTGTACCATTGGTAGCCAAGGGCCCAGCTCCGACGGTCACTCGCTGTTGTATCATACGGTGATTGGTGTGGTTTTATTATTTCCTTTGTTCCAGCAATCTGATATATCTTTTACATGATAGACTATGCTTTTCAGTTAATTTCTGAATCTGAATAAGTTTCCTCATTCATGTCTCTGTATTATATAAAGCGAATTTCTTTGAATTGCATCCCGGTATTGGTATGACTGGTATCATCATTGGATTCATATAAAATAAGTGTTTGCGAGATTTGAAGACAATATCACTCTGTTCAGAAATAGTCACGTCATACATTACTCTTAGATTGTTGTAATAGCTTAGAACGTGTGCATCCGTTTAAGATTGCTGTTCCATTGTGTTTATTGTTCCAATTGAGTCAGTTGTTCCATATGATTGACGTTTCCTGTTTGCTGTTCCATTTATTTATGCTGTTTATTTGATTACTGCTGTTCTTATGCTGTTCTTATGCTGTTCCATTTACTTATGCTGTTCCATTTACCTATGCTGTTCCATTTAATTCCTGCTGTTCCATTTCATAATTGTTGTTCCATTTACTTTCGCTTATCTGCTTTTGTTACTTTCGAGTGATAGCAGGCCTAAGACTGTCGTGAGCCCAGCAAGACGCTGCCTGACTCCCAGATCCATAAGCCTTTGCTTTGGTTTCCTTCTTTATCAGTTTCTAAAGGGAAGGGTTATTGGTTCCGTACCCTTGACTGATCAGATTGATTTGTGTGATTTTATCCTTGAGTTGATTCATTTATAGTTTAGTATCTGTTTCCTTTCAATTCATTAGAGCACTATACTACCGAGCATTACTTGGGCAAAACAGCCTCGGATTGAGTTACTCTTTGAAAGAACCAAACGATCCCGGATTGACTTAATAATGTGGAATAATTGGTGGTGTGAGAGACCCTAGTTATAGCCCTACAGCAGCCAGCAGTGAAAGTGTTTATTACAGTGTTTTGTTGCAGCCATGGTCAACTATGTTTTTGGATGCCCAGTGATAGGTTTGTACTGTTGACCAGAAGATCTGATAAGAAGAATCAGTCAAGAAGCCATCTTCTTGATTGGTTGCATTGGCATTTTAATATAGTTTGATGGTATATTGTCTTGTAAGAAACACAAGTGGTTGTCATCATGATTTCAAATCTTGATGGACTGCTACCCTTCAATAAGCTTTGTAAGTTCTTGTTTTAGTTAAGTCAGTGATGAGTCATTTGTGAGTTAGTTTTCAGTCATGTAGGTTTCATAATTGAGTCGGTTTGAATCAAGTTTCAATCAATAAATGAGTCAAAGCCTTGTATTGTTTTTCAAATAATGACTCCATCGCCCAATGGATGAAGGAACTGTCTAGCTCTTACAGAGATCTGCAGTTCTTGGCACCTCCAAGGAGCTACCATCCCCATTGGAACCAATGTTAGTGTCAGTATTTCCAGCCTTCCTCCAGTGATCAAATATGCTCTTACAAAGTGGTCTCAGAGTGTCCAGGTCAAATTTTGTCATTTCAAAGAGTCTTGAAGCAAAATTTGGTCACTAGGCATTAGGTCTAGGGTGTGCTTTCACTCCTTCTAAAGTTGTCCAAATGTCGGCCCATGTCATCATTCGGCTCAGTCTATCATCATTCATAGGGTTGTCATTATCATGTCGGTGTCTAATGAGTCATTTTACACCTTGTTCATGCTTAAGTTGCGCCTAGGCAAAGTCATTTCCCTCTCTTAGGGTTTTGGAGGTAATTTCTCTTGGATGGTCAAATCATTAGCAAAACTTATATCCAGATGTTCATACACCTTCCCCTATCATTAATGTACCTTATTAAACACTTCCCATCACTGAGATCCCCCAAATTCCTCATTTTTGCACAAACCCTAGTTTCTTGCCACAACTTGGCAATTTTCTAGGCTAGGCCTGTGTTTTTCCTGCTTGGACCCCTTCCCCTCACTTGATCTCTGCGATTCTACTTTCCTCTTCTTCCTAACATCCCTCTCTACTTCCAAAAATAAGAATTTAGAAGCCTCTTATCCCCTTCATTTCGACAAAATCCATTGTTCCACACATCAGGGTAGGTTTTACTCAAATGATGTTTCTGAGCAATCAAAGATGAATTTTGGAAAACTGAGAGAGGTTTTCGTCCACAACATACCAAGGAAGAAAAAAATCCTTCACGTTTTACACAGGTGTCATGGTTTTAGAGAACTGTCAAAAATATCGTTGCCTCAGGAGAATCGAATACACCTCTGAAGTGACCTTGGGAAACTCAAATTGTCTCCTAGCTTGGTTGGCCAAATGACTTTCTTGATGAGTCCAATGATAACTAGACACAAAGATATTTCCAATGAGCTATCAGGAGCTCAATTTGGAGTTGAGTAAGGCATCTAAAAGTTGACTGCAACAGCACTCTGTCTTGAGGCAGCCTCATTTGGCACATTTTGACCAGTCTTGGGAGATTTGAGTTTTGACAGGGAAAATGAACTCCAAATTGCAAACTTCCACTTGGGTTGGAAAGTAAACTCAGAGCCCTTTCCAATGCGCTATCCTGCACCCAATTTGGACACCGGGAAGGCCTCCAAAAAGTATCTAAAATTTGCACTACACGTTGGCTCAGGCGCGCTACGCGTTGGGGTTCTGGCTCAACGCGTAACGCGCCGCGCGCTACCCTTAAGTTGGGGAGGTCCATTTCAGGAAAGGTTTGCATTTTTGGATTTTTCATGACAAAATACACTTTCTTAGCCATGGCAAAGAAGTTTCATGGAGGTTTGAGCCCCCAAAAGGTCAAAAAACAAGCAAAAAATGACCTTCTTCCACTTCTTGGACACACAGGAAGCAGTCTTGCGAGATTTCACTTTGGGAGGGGAAAATGGCCACCAAATTGACAAATTCAACTTGGGCTGGAAAGTAGACATCGAGACCTTGCCTCAAAACTGGCCTGAAAGGCGCGCTACGCGTAGAGAAATAGCGCGCTACGCGTTGGGGAAATTGGCCAGTTTTACATCTTCAGCTCAGGAAAATGCAGTATTGACCAGTTTTGACCTTTTGGTGGGATTTTTCATCCTCTTTGATGTAATTGATGTAATTTCATGATTGACATGGCACTTTTTACCTATTCTAGAAGATTCATTCATAAAATGGCAAAAAATTAATGAATGAATTGGTTTCAGAGTTTATAGAGGCAAGTTGTTTTGATTGCCTAGTTTGTAGTGCTCAGTTTAGAATTGGTTGAAACAAATCCTAGAAGGAGGAGCTCGACCCCTAGAGGTTAGGAAATGGTTTGGCTTGGTCTATATATTGTAATTTTCATTCAGTAGCAGAGGTTGGCTCTTGGGAAGTTTGAACTATATTGTAATATTTTACCAGCATTTTGAAGGAAACCAGGGTTTTGCAGCACTACTGGGATCATGGCTTTATGTCTTGATGGTGTGTTTCTTTAATTATTGTAAGTTATGTATGTGCATCATTATCTATTGAATCTTCTCTTATTAAGCAAATGAAGTGTTAAGGTAGAATCCATGAAACTGCCATGCTCTGCCTTTAAATTTGTTTAATATTCTATGTTTTCTTCAGTTTAAGGAGAATCCTTGAGACTCCTTGCTCTCCTTAGCCTCTCACTGGTCTGATCTATCCATCTCACTTGCTTTAAGGCATCAAAACATTTGCCTATCTTGCCCCAAGTGGACCTCTGCAAAAACTGTGCCTCATCCCCGCACCCAAAATTGCCTTTCCCTTGATTTCAACAAAATCATAAAAAATCAATCCTAAACTCTTTTTACTTAATACCTAGCCTAAAATCATTCATCATTTCGGTCATCTTGAGCCTTTTCGAATATATTTTTCCGATTTTTACCAGGAGAGAGCCCTCGCCTGTCCTCGTAGGGCTAGCTACGAGGCTGAGCGTGGTTTGATGTGGCCTTGAGTCTTGCCTTATTTCAGCCTAAGGCAGATTTGAGCGCTAACAGTTCCAACAACTTGTAATGTTGAGAGAGAAGTAGAAAGGGTCAAGATTCCTATTCCATTATACAAACTGTCCAAAAAACCAGGTTACAAGAATCAAGTGTGAAAATGGATTCAATCCTCAAGTATTGATTTTGAGGGAGATGTGATCAGTTTATAGGATGAAAAACCTTCAATGGTTTTTGGTCCTAATTCTGATATGATTGATGAAAATGTTCCTCCCTTTTATGTTACTTTAAAATTCCATGATTTTCTATTATATAATTGTATGTTAGATTCTGGGGCCTCTCACAACCTAATGCCCAAAGTAATTATGGATCAGCTTCAATTACAAATTACAAGACCTTATCATGATCTTTACACTTTTGATTCAAAGAAAGTACCTTGTCTTGGAATAATCAAAGAATTAGTTATAATTCTAGCACAAATACATGTTAAGAGTATAATTTTAAATATTGTTGTTACAAATATTCCCCCAAAATTTGGAATGTTATTATCTAGATCTTGTTATGCCAAGTTAGGGGGGAGTCTGCAAATGGATATGCCTTTTGCTACAATTCTTGTTTATGGGGGAGAGAATATTAGGTTATATAGACAGGTGAGATTTATTAATATTGTTTGTAAAGTTGATCAAGCCATCAAGATTTTGGATGTTTTTCTTTATCAACTAATGATCTCCAAAATTCTCAATTTAACATTGAACAAATTGTGAATAAACCTAAATGTATAAAAACTGATGTTTGGAAGTTGTACTTCGATGGAGATTTTTCCAAAGATGGAGCTGGAGTTGGAGTTGTACTTATCTCTCTAGATAAAAGAAAATATGACTCAATCTTTTAAGTTAGACTTTGATGTTAGAAACAATGTAGCAGAGTATGAAGCCTTACTTTTGGGGATAGAGTTAGGTAAAATTTTGAAAGTTCAAAACTTAAGTGTATTCAGTGACTTGGAACTTATTGTGAAACAATTGAGAAATCTATGCCAAGAAAACATTCTAGGCTTAGATCTGATCAAAATGAGGTATGGGATTCTGTGGATAACTACTTTTAAGGTTTTCACATTACAACAATCCTTAGGGATGAAAGCATTTATGCAGACTCTTTGGCAGTCTCCACCGTCTCTTTTAAAATTCTTGATCCAGTGCAATTACAATACCAATTTCAAGTAAAGTATAGGCCTTTAATCCTTGAAAATCTTAAACATTGGCAAGTTTTTGAAGATGATGAGAAATTGAAGATTTTCTTACAAGCAATTGTTGTTTCAGCTCTGCAAATTGAAGAAGAAAAAATCATTGATCATAAGTCAAATAATGAAAAATGGAGCCTCACAATTAAATCAAAATATAGTTGATCATAATATTATTCAGTTGCCCAATAATTACATTCCAAAGGATTTAAATCCTCTTGAAAAGCCTTTTGATAATAATGATGTTTCAAAAACTTCATTAGAAAATTCACAACAAGAGGATGTTGAAGAGTGTAATATTGGAACCCATGAAGAAATTAGAAATGTAAATATTTATGCATCAATTACCTAAGGAAACAAAATACAAATATGTTGATATTATCAAACATTACAAAGATGTTTTTTCCTGGTCATATGATGAGCTCAAAACCTATGACTCAACACTTATTGAACATAAAATTCCTCTCAAACCAGAAGCTAAACCTTTCAAGCAGAAATTGAGGAGAATAAATCTAGTTTTGCTTCCAACTATTGAAAAAGAACATAAGAAATTATTGGATGCCAAAGTTATAGTTCCTCTTAGATATTTTGATTGGATAGAAAATCTAGTTCCTGTCAGAAATAAGAATGGTGAAATAAGATTCTGTGTAGACTTTAGAAACTTGAGAAAACTATCTTTAAAAGACAATTATCTATTTCCCAATATGGATCAATTTCTCAAAAACATTTCAGGATCTAATAGAATTTCTATGTTGGATGGTTTCTCTAGATATAACCAGATCATGGTAAGTCTAGAAGATAGGGAAAAAACAACATTCACAACTCCTTGGGGAACATTTGTGTATGCTATAATTCCATTTGGCCTAAGCAATGCCAGAGCTACCTTTCAAAGAGCCATGGACCTAGCTTTTGTTGGTAAACTTAACAAGTTTGTTGTTATTTATCTAAATGATCTAACTGTATTTTCAAATTTTGATGAGAAACGTTTAAAACACTTGAGAAATGTCTTTTATAGATGTAGGAAATACGGAATTTCTCTCAATCAAAAGAAATCTTTGTTTGCTATAAAGGAAGGAAATCTACTTGGCCATATCATTTCAAAAGAAGGATTAGTGATTGATCAAAAATGAGCCTTAGCCATTGAGGTAATCAATTTACCTAGAAATAAAAAGGAAATTCAAACTTTTCTAGGAAAGATTAATATTTTAAGAATATTTATACCAAATTATGTTGAGATAGTCGAGGATGTTACTAATATTCTAAATAAGGATCATGAAGTCAAATGGAGAGTGCAAGCAAGGTTTTCTTTTACACAAATCAAGAAGGCTATTTCTGAAGCCCCAGTACTAGCCAATCCTGATTATTCAAAGCCTTTTAGCATTTTCTCTTTTTCCTCTAATACTACCTTAGTTGTTGTCTTCTTGCAAAAGAATGATAATGAAGATGACTAGCATATTTCCTTTTTCAGCAAAGTTATAAGAGATGCTGAGTTGAAATATGATATCATTGAAAAACAAGCTGATGCCCTTGTGCAAGCCTTAAAAGCCTTTAGAACTTACGTTCTCCATTCCCCTATTAGCCTATGTCCCAAATAATTTTATCAAGACTATATTGACCCAACCTGATACATATGGTAGGAGAGGAATATGGATTGCAAAAATACTAGAATTTGATTTAGATATCAAATCTACCAAGTTAGTAAAGGGACAAGGTTTAGCCAAACTTTTGGCTGAATCAAATTGTAAAGTTTTGGGAATAAACTCTATCATGCAAGTATCAGGAGAGAAGAATACACAAGAACCTTCTTAAAGTTCAACAGAGAAGAATACACAAGAACCTTCTCAAAGTCTAGTAGAGAAGAATACACAAGAAACCTCTCAAAGTTTAGCATAGAAGAATACACGAGAACCTTCCTCTACTACAGATTCAACTCTTCTTCCACTTCATATTGATGAAAAGTTCCTATTATATGAATGGTATGTTGATATGGTACATTTTCTTTGTGATTTTGAGTATCCTCTTGGATTCACAAATAATAAATGAAGAACCGAAAGATTAAAGGCTATGAAATACTATATCATCAATGCTAACCTATATTAGAAAGATCCATTGAATATCCTTATATTATGTCTAACAGAAAGTGAAACAGAAGGTGTCATAGATCAATTTCATGAAGGAATATGTGGAGGGAATTATGCTTATAGAGAAACCACATACAAAAGTTTGAGAGCAGGGTTTTATTGGTTGAAGTTGTTTTCACAAGTAGGAGCAAAAGTCAGAAGTTGTATTCCATGTTAGATATTTGCTGGAAAGAAAAGGTTAGAAACACTCCCTCTTGTTCTAGTATTAATTGAAGCACCCTTTTTACAGTGGGGACTAGATTTCATAAGAGAGATATTTCTAGCATCTAGTAATCAACACAGATGGATCCTAACTACCACAGACTACTTCACAAAGTGGGTAGAAGCCATCCTTGTAAAAAAAGCAAAAAACATTGTTGTCATCAAATTCATTGAAGAAACTATATTATCCAGGTTTGGTTGTCCTCAACAGATAGCCACTGATAATGCATAGGCATTCAGTAGTGTTAAAATGATAGAATTTTGCAAGAAGTATTAGATTTTATTGCATCATTTTACCCCATATTACCCTCAGGGAAATGGATTGGCGGAATCATCAAATAAGAGTTTGGTCAAAGTCAATAAGAAGGTACTCTAAGACCATAAAAGAATTTGGTACAGTCATATCAAGTATGTAGTTTGGGCTAACAGAGTTTCACCTAAGAGATCTATAGGTAAATTCCATTTTCAGCTTGTCTATGGCACTGAGGCCATTTTTCCTACACAACTAGCTTTTCTTGTTATGAAGTTTTTGCAAGAATCATAAGAAGAGCCTCATGATTTTTCAAGAAGAATCAATCAGATTATTGAATTAAATCAGGACAGAGATGAAGTTCAGTATAATATTTTCCAATACCAAAACAGGATGAAAAGTTGGTTTTACAGAAAAGCTAGGGAAAGAGAATTCAAGAAAGGAGATCTAGTATTAAAATGGGATGCCTGTAGAGAGGAAGAAAACATGGTAAATTTTACAATATCTGGTTAGTACCATTCAACATTATAGAAGTCAAGGGAAACAATAATTTTATCCTACAGAATCTCGAAGGAATATATTCTTCATTGTCTGTCAATGGACAATATCTTAAGCATTATATTCAGTATTGAAGTTATTATAGTCATAATTCATTGGACATTACCAGTTTTATTTACATTTTATTGTCAAACTATGATTTTGGCAACAAAGACTCCATATCCCAAGGATAAGGTACATGGATCTACATGTTCTCTGCATCTCACAGGGAGAAGCAGTCCCCAGAAGGAGCCGATGTTGTAACTTACCCTGTATTTTACATTTACTTGTTGAAAAAAATGAAAGAAAAATAAACTAATATATATATATATATATAAAGAAAAAGAATTTAAAGAGAAAATGAAAAGGGATAATAAAAGAGAAAATATAAAAAAATGACAAAAAAAAGAAAAATATTGAAAAAAAAATTGAAAAATCCCAACAAATATACAAAATGCATGCTAGTTTAAATGCAACACATTATGGTTAATTAATTGTTTAATTAGTTCAATCTTAATTAAGCGATTAATTATACTCTGTAATAAAGTGACTTGATTTGATGTTTTGTCATATTTTTTAAACATGAGTGCATCAATCAATCATCACGATCCCGCTCACACCTAGATCAACGGCAAGGATGTACTTTGGACCCCCCCCCACCTGGTGCATCCCACATTTAACCAAAGGGGGGGGTTCGAAAATCCGCTTGTTAAAATCATTCTTATGCTACATTTCCACCTCTAATCCATTTTAGACACCCCTCCACCCCCGCCCCGAAAACCACCATCACTCGCTCCCACCAAAAGTTAATGTCCATACCGCCTCTGCCAACTGTGCACTGCTCATTTGACAATTTGTTTACTGTTATCCACCCATTAAACACCATGAACATTGCCATAATAAATGCCCCACTTCTATAACGGGTATTCTGAAACAGAAAATCCTCCCATTTATAAACAAATACAATTTTATTATTGTTTCCTTTACGCATTTCATTATTGCAAAACTATACATGCAAGCTCAGTGCAACCAGACAACCAGACCAGCATCAGACCACTTCTTCGGCACACAACGACCCTCTAATTACCTAGTAATCATCACCCTTGATTTTTATACCTTTAATATGTCTTCAAAGAGAAAATCTAAAATGAAAGAGGCAAGCCTAATGATTCCCTCGGTCATAGATTTAGATAGACTAGCCTTTGTTGATCACGAATACAAAATTGTTGAGACCCTATGTGAGTTCGACCTATATGAACTCCAAAATTGAGTTGAGCAAAAATTTCTTGATAACAATGATGAATTGAGCATGTAGGAACCCTTCTTTCCTCAATTCATCCTTCCTCGGATTCATTTCTTCCCCAAATTTGTAACCTGGTGCCATTTCAGATACATCCCGAGCCAAAGAGCCATTATTTCTCAAAATAATGATGTCTTGTTTACCGTATCCCTAGAATTGATATGCCGAATGCTTCAAGTAAAACCTTCATTTCCTCTACACCCTTTCTCTATTGATTCCCTAATGGAAATATATAATAAGCTCACTTTACCTCAAAGAGCTAAAATTTTGAAATATTCTTACCTAAAAATGCAGAATTGCCTAGGAAAAACCCTCTATAGCCCTCTTCTATGTTCCCAGAAATGACCAGACAAGTCATCTTAGTAGTTTCTTGTTTGTTAGGATATCCAACTAATTAGTGGGTAGATGAGGTTATTTTATGATTTCTATCAGTACTGTCAATAGGAGAAAAACCCTCCATGATATTCAATCATAGTGAGTTTTTGTCTGAAGCAATACACGATCAATTCTTAAAATTTTCAACATATTGATCTTTCAAATATCAATAATTTCTTCTATACATGTTCTTATTCCATCAAGTAGATAAATTCCAGTTTCAATTACAGAAATTAGATGAGCAGGGTAATCCATAATCTGTGATTCATTGGAATTCCTTAGTAAGGAAGAATACCAATGAATTTTCCTTCAGTGATTACACCAATCAGTTTTTACACATGGTCTCATGCTTGCTTAATAGTGATGTTGTTCCTAGGATTTCCCTTGAAATCAAGAGAATTCTCCATCTCAGCAAGCAAACATAGACTAGAGACTGGTACTTGTACCAAAATTATGCAGAGATCAGAGTATATGGGTGTGAGTTGCCTCCATATAAAATACCTAAGTTTGTACGAATTAGGATTTTTTCACTTGAATATATTAGGTACATGATGAACATGGATGTGCTTCACTATGTGTCAGCTAAAAACAAACCTTTGTTTAAATTAAAGGCTTAGATTAGACCTTTTATTTGTAATACTAGAGCAAAAGCAAGAGAAGTAGACCTCCTCTTAAAGAAAATGAAATTTAAATTGATTTTTACCTGGTCTTATGATCCCTTGGGGATTATTTCTAAGCTAAGGGTAGAACATAAAACTACTCCTTATGCACACACTCCTAGACCAAAGATCAAATAGTACATGAAACAAGAGGAGTGGCAGGAGAACACATTGCAGGAAGCAGAGGAGAAGGTTTTCATTTCTACAACAGCAAAGACTTCAACACCACAGGAAAAACATGCAAAAAGGGAAAGGGAAAGTATTTCCCCTCTTGTTTCATAAATTCAGCAATCTGAATTCATTATGTACAAAAAAGAAGAAGAACCCTCTTGAAGAGCCATATCAAGAAGAGAGTTCACATGAGTAGACTACATTAATCTTACCAGTTCCTTATGTTGCAATATTCCCAAGTGTTGAAGAAATTTTCTCAAGCTCTCTTGTATCTTCAGTCACTCAGGATCCATTAGAATCAGTTCACACAGGAGACCTAGCTCACAATACTACAAAATAGAGTGTACTTGCTAGGTACAGGGAAATTAAGAAGAAGAATGAGGCACTCAAGGCTACTACTTATTCAGATTTTTGGAAGAAAACATCAGCTTCCCAACATAGGCTTCTCTCAACATTAGATACTCAAAAGGGACGGTTTTAGATGGCACTCTTAGATCCGAAAGTTCCTTTTCCAAAAACTATAGCAGATTACAAAGAATCTGTTTTTTCCTTTGACACTAAACAGATTCATCCTATTGCCCAAATTGATCTGCACAAACAAGCTAGAGAAATGATTTACTCCACCTTGACCAATTCATCCATGGAAGCATCTAGGTTGCAAGTTTCAGTGAATAACATTAAGTCCTATTTAAAACTTGAAAAGATCTCATCACTTTCTAAAGATACTAAAATAAAATCTTTAGAGGATCTAGTGATTAAATTGGGATATGATCCCAGTAATGTTAAAGTTGTCGAGGTGAAGATTAAGAGGGAAAATATTGATAAACATGCATTAAGAAAATAGTTGAAACTCCCTACTACTGAAGATCCTCAGACCAAAGAAGTGGGTGAGTTAGAAAAGGAAAAAGAGAAAATGTTCAAAATAATTGTTGAATAGAACTTACATATTCAAAGGATGGAGACTGAACTAGAAAGTTTATTGACTGAAAAAGTGCAGCAAATAGATGTGGTGTTAGTTATTCACATAGAAACAACTTCACTTGCAGGTACTTCAACAACTCTTATTGCAGGGACTTCTATTGCAACGACTACAGTAGTGGAAACACAGTCCACAGACACAACAACTGACCTATCTAAAGCAATGGGAGATTTTGCCATCAAAGATCAAGATATTAAAAAGTTGAAGGCACAACTCAACAGTATCCAAGAGCATAAGTTAAAAATTGATAATGTTTACTTAGCAGGGCTTCAGAAAACTCATAGGCTAACTCAAATAATAGAGTTTCTAGAAAATGAGACTGTTATTTCTGATACCATTGCACAGGCCAAGGAAAACATATGGGTAGATATTAATGAGTCTATGACCAAATTGTGGCCTTCTATTGAAATTATATTTGAACAAGAGCTATTAGAAAGATCAAAGGAAGTGATTGTAGAAGTAAAGAAATCCCTGGGTCAAAAACTAGGAGAGGCTACAACATTAATTAGAATTCTAAATTCAAAGACAAGGGAAGAACTAGAAGAATTTAAAATATAGAACATAACTAAAACAATCTTGGAAATGAGAAGGATTATCACTAAAAGAAATCTTATGCTATAGTTGGAAAATAAATGTCATAATATAGAAGCTAGCATTCAGAAATTTCACAAGAAGTTCAATATTCTGCATAAAATGACTTCCAGGCTTAAGAGGAATGGCAGACAAACTCATTCCCCTTGAATAATACCAATACAGGTTGCATGTTATAGCTACATACAAATCTAAATTTTCCAAGATCATGGGAACTATTACAACAAAGACCTTCATTGAAGGTTTAAGTTTTGATTAAGCATGAGATCAATCATTTGTTTGTAATTAAGCCCACCTTTCAGAAATACATTGAAGTGGATGAAACATTCAAAAAGTTAATTAAATACTCCACTCCAGATGAAGAAATATGGGACAAGATATGCCAACTTCTCGAATAAACATACACATATTTATAGTAGCAGACAACATGTTTTTAGCAACAAATGCAGATTTTCAGGAGCAACAAAGCAATAGCCTTTTTAGTTCAGTCATCACTAGAAGCTTAGAATTCAGTGCCAAGGGGCATAAGAAGTTTTATTTTCTTGTATTATAGATCTATTTCTGTAAACAATTTTAAGATTTTTTGTAAATAAATCTTGATATTTAAATCAAGATATTTTTAGGAAAGCTGTATAAATATTTTGTAGATCAAAGTATAAAGGGTTAAACCATTGTGATAGACTCTTGAGAAAACTTTTAATCATATGAAATTATTTGTTGAAAGTAATCGAAGGATTCTGGATTCATCTTGAAACAACTTGTGTCCCTGTGAGTACTTCTATGTTTTTATATTTTCACTTTGTTTAAATCTGTATATATTTGAAATTAATGGGAATTCTAGGTATGATAATATTGAATTTCAATTTATCTCAAAGCCCCTACGAAGTTATTATCAATTACAAACATTAGTTAATTAGACTATCTGTTTTAATTAACTCATCCACACCTGTAAATTGTCACTTCCCCTTAAGTTTTAAATATATTTTGTTGGTTGTAAAAGAATTTTACATGCTTCATCTGTATACGACTAAGTTAAAAAAATTGTTTGAAGATTTTATCAATCATATATTTCCTTAATGTTCAACCTTACATATCTCTTCAAAGCTAAATTCTGCTAGAGGTGAAGAGCCAATGCTTCTAATACATCATAAGTAATTAAGAAATTTCACCTATTTAAATAGTTTAGAGAATTGGTCATCCAAAAACTCAAAGAAAACAAAACATTTTAGATGCTATGGTGTAATTCCTTAACCTAGAATTATCTATGGATGTACAACACACAACACACTTTGGGGAAAGTGTCCTTTCTTGAAAAATATTTGGTATTTTTTCCCAACCAAATTCTATAGGCTAGGGTGAGAAGAAGGGCTTTGAAACTTTTGGTGGCTTGTTATGATACCAATTTTCTAAAGCTTCTTTTGTGGAGTCTCCTTGCTAGGGGTTATGGAGTCCAACTAACCTTGCAATTTCCTTCAAACTTGCTTTGAGAATGGGTAGGAAAGGATAAGATGGGAATTTGTTTCCATATCAGCTTCATATAGGCAACATCTACGAGGGCATTTGAATTGTATTTTTTGTAACATATCCTAATTTATAAGGGGCTTATTGATGAGACAACACATGGATTTTTTTTGCTTTTGCTAGGAATTTGAATTTTCAAATGGATTTCCACCATGAAATCAATGGTTGACCTATGCCTTTTAGTAAAAAGGCTTTGTAACTAAATTTAAGCTCATTACCTCTTGTAGGAGTCAAGGACCAAATGAGTTCATCTTCGTGATCATTATGAATGATGTTGCACTTCCTTAGGTAGACTATGTAAGCTTTCCAAGCCTCAACATAAGTCTTGTAGAGTTCCAAGTCTTTCCATGAGAGGTTGGAACCCATTCCCACAAAGCCAAGGTTAGCTTGTATTTTAGCCTTCTTCCCTGTGTTTACATGTTTATTAAAACCCATTTCATCTTTCTTTGGCATGGACATTGTATGCTGAGATTTACAGCTTGATACTCGGTGTGAACTGGTGAGTAATGCCTATAGGAACCCAGGGGCCACCATCTCTGGTCATGACTAGTGATATTATTCAATGTTGGGAAGTTTATGTCAGGATTTTCATATGAAAAACTTGGTTATTTGCGGAAATGGTAGTTTTCCTAACACTATGCAATACAAGGCCTTGTAACATTGCCAATTAAAGTTTTTCAAACACTTCAAGATTCTCACACCTATATATGATGGCAATGGTTGCCTGAATTAATTGATTTTGATTATGAGCTCATGAATCCTATTATACATTTAGGTTCTTCATTCTATGCTTATTATGCACCATGTTCTACCATGGTTTAACAAGACCCTACTAGTTACTAGTTGCTTAGGGATTTTATCTCTCATCATGTTCTTAACTTTGATCTTGTTAATGAGTTACCCATGGCACTCTCCAAATGAGGGTGCCCATAAGGATCTGGAAATTTTTAAATTACTTTCCCAAAAGGATTCTAAAAAGTTACTTGAAAGAGGAGAACAATAGACTTTTGAAATAGTTATCTTTTCCTATGACACTTTTATTTTCTAGTTTCTTTCTATCTATGAAGACCAACAAGATATAAAGGGCCAGAACATATTCATATTGGTCTTGGTAACCCAAGCCTCTCTTCAAAATGTCTTATCTAATGGATATAACAATACTGCTCCAAAGAGCGAAATAACAAGCTGCAAAATTCCATCAGTCCACCTGTCTATGTTTTAACTAACTATGAGTTTTGAAATTACTTCTTGATTTATTTATTTTTTGCAATTTGGAGGTTACATTCAATTTGTTTTGTGGATTTTAGTTGTTTTTTGAAGTATTTTTTGTAGTCTATAAGACTAAAACAATAGCTTAATCATTTTTTTGTTTTTTGTTTAGATCTTATTCAATTTATTTCTGTTGGTTTTTAGTTTTTTGTTTAGGTCCTATTCAATTTGTTTATGGTGGTTTATAGTTCTCTCTTAGAATTTTATGGCATTGTATAGGATCAAAACATTTGCTTAATCATTCTTTGTTTAGCTCCCATCCATTTTTTTTCTTCTTCCAGTTTTTAGTTGTTGCCACAACATCTTTATATTTTGTCATTGAATTGTGCATTCTTGTAGACCTAAATATGAAAGAACAATTGTCACCTAATCATTTATTCAGTTCAATGTTAGAACATAGTTGCATTAGATCTCTTGAAATTTTCACGTCCTAGTAATAAAACACAACACCTGTCCCAGTCAACCAACTTTTATACCACTGAGCTACATGCCCCTTTTATATTGGGCATCCTTACCTGTCCTATATCAAGGTTTCAACTTGTCTAGCACCTATCTTTATACCATGTTGAAAATTGGACATGTTAGGAGTGAAATCCAGGATTACTCTCTCAATAAAAATCAACCTAAGTCTTGTAGTGGCTAGAGTCCCCAGTCGCTTTGTTTAAGAACATACTAATCTCTTCAAATGAAGAACTTCCATTATATGGACAGATTGGAATATGTGCTTGTTGATAATACCCAGTTCCTTTTAGTATTATGTTCTTGTTGGGTCAATAGTTTTTTGCTATCATGTGAATGATTACTCTGTATCATTTTCGATTAACCTAAAGAAGGATACACTTTGTTAATCTGGTATATGTTCAGCTAAGTTATCAAGTAGATGTTTTAATGTTTGTTTGTGATTGGAATGAATATAAAATGTTATAGTAGTTAAACACTGACAAATATTGCTACAAAAAGGTTAAAAGGAAATTTGTCAGTTATATACCCTTAATACATATACTTCCTTCAAATATTTGCACTTAGTCTGTTGTCAAACATGTTTTATATACACCATTGGTAAGTTGGATGTAAAACATAGAGGCAAGTCTTTTGTTTTCAATTCAATTTCCAAGATATCTTGTCTTATAAGAATCTCAAAGTACATTTTTTTGGGTCACGCTTTATTCTTGGAGTTGGCTATGGGTGATTTAATTTCTTTCCTTGTCGAAGGAGGATTGCTTTCCTTTCTTCATTTCTGTTTCTTCAGGTATAATATTGGAAGACTATTTAACCTTAGTGTATCAAAGCCTTGGTGTGCTTTATGGTGATTTGAGTATCTCACACCTCTATTTTTACAAAAGCACCTTTGTAGAAGACATCCAACGCTCTCAGACCAATGAAGAATTTTTTTTGTATTTTGTCATTTCTCTTTTGGAATTTGACACTGGTCCCTCTATTTAAATATTTGTTTATAGTGCTAAGGTTGGATGACAATGGGGAAGGTAACCTTTCGGACACCCAAACTCCATTTATTTTCAATTTTAAGCCTCAATAGTTTAAACATATTTCTTTTGCAAATATACTACTTGTTTCTTGTTTTAAACAAAAAACACTAAATAAATTATACATTTGCACTATATTCTTTATTATGCAGGCATGCCAATATTAGTATTTTACCAAAGCGTCAGCTTGTTGATGAGGAAGTCTCCAGTAACAAATTGGAATATTCTCTTGAGACAAACAATCCTTCAAGGGTTAAGTAGATTCTTGAAAATCATAAGAATTTGCATATTGCATTTCTAATCGTGGTTCTACTTGGCACCTGTATGGTTGTTGGAGATGGAATACTAACCCTATCATTTCTAGTTTGTTTTCTCATCTTAAGATAATCCTATGTTTGGGCAGTTGTTTCATCTTTCATAAAAGTGCACCGTAGTGTTGATTCATTTCTTTCCTTTTTGCATTGCATTTTGAACCTGGAATTTTGTTGATACATTAATCATAATGCATGAAGTTGTTTCTGCAGAATCTGGGCTCGAACTTTCCATGACAAGAGAATGCCATGAATGTAAGCTCTTCTTTTTTGAAATTCTTCAATTTTTTGCCATAAAGTACACAAGGGCCAAGGCTTCTTAATATTTAAAACATTTGTTATTTGAAATCATTGTGTGACACTCTAAATAGAAAGAGGAAGCCTTGCATTTTGTTTTTTGTCCTAGGCATGGAATTATCTAAACTAAACTAAATTAATAAACCAATTTACAATACATTGCATGTTCCTTCAAGGCAAATCTTTTTGGGCATATCAATTGGAGGTTGAATGATTCTAGGCTATACAAAGTTGAGAAGAGGTTGTCTTTACATATGTGATTATGATAATTGCTACCAAGCTGCGTATTCAATAATACAAATCCATGTACTTTTAACAGCAACTGAGTTTAAAATTTAAATGAATTAATAAAATAAATCGATTTTGTTACTAATTTATGCATTTCTTTAGTGAAATTGTCAAATATCAATAACCAACACAGAAAGTGCATTGATTTCCAATTCATTATTACTATATCTAACTTTGAGCTTTCCTTAAACTCTTTAGAAAGTTGGTTGTACAATTGATTTCTTACTGTCATTTCTTGCAGGCCGGTCTAGCTATTGGCGAGTTGAGGTTTGTGGAAATATTTTATGATTTCAATAAATTTGTTTTATTTAGTAATCTTCAACACTTCTTGAGCTCCATTACTCCATCTTTATATTTCCAATCTTGCTACAAAGAACATTTTTTTAACTTGCATTCTAAAATAAAACAACCTCTTGTTAAGCAGATTAGATAACATTAGCCTAATATTAAATAAATATATTCATGTTTTATGAGATGAGTTGAGGTCCATGGCAAATTGTTATGATTTCAAGACATTTTCTATCTTCGGTGATGTTCAAAACTCCTTGAGCTCCATTGACCCCGTGTTGTATTTCCAATCTTTCTACAAAGAACAATTTTTTGACTTGCATTCTAAAATAAAATTACCTCTTGTTAAGAAGATTATATAACATTAGTTATAATATGAAATAAATATATTCAAGTTTTATGAGATTTTTTTTTTTTTTATTTATTAAATAAGCAAACATATCATCCCATAAAAGAAACTAAACACTACATGCACAATATTCATTTATGCTAAAAACAATGACATGCCACCTCGTGGCTCTTGTTTGATTTACAATTTTAACTTTAAATGCTTAAGTCCATGTTGTACATTTATGTTTGTATCTTAAGATTGAAGTCAACTCATTAATAAAGTACTAATTCTATAAAGTACTATTTTGATGTGTCCACATGAATTGGCATATATCTTAAACTCTTGTTAAATATCTATGTATGTATTTAGATTGAAGTCAATTGACTAATAAAGTAATATTGTGATGTACCCACCAGAATTAAGATGTATCGTTAACTATGGTTTAATTTATAATGTTAAATGTTGAAGTTCCTATTATATATTTAAAATGGTAAAATTGGTAGATATTATTTTTTTGATGGTAATATTTGGAATGAAAATACCATTATAATATAGTAATTTAGTTGTTAATGAATAGTGGATATAATTATTTTTTCCTAAGAAGAAAAAACAATAGCCTTTTATATTATATAAGAGTCTATTTACATATGCAATTTATCTGTAATCGTTATACTAGATGACAACCAACATGTATATAAGGTCTAAAACATGCCCAACATGTACCAATTATATACATAATAACTAAAAACAATTATCAATCTGCCTAAAAAATTAACACAAAACAAATAACTAAGATGCAAACAAGTGCCTATTTGTCATAAGACAAAAAGACAATATCATAGTTTTTTGACACCTAATCCGCTAAGGGTTTTGGGTGTGGAATATGAAGAGTCATTGGAGTCCATGAAACCTTGGAAGATGAATCCAGTGGTCATGGAAAATGTATAAATGTACATCATTGTGAATAGTAAAGGAAAGTCAACGTTTTATCTTTCATATTTCTTGTCTATCATGTTTCTATTTAACATGGTATCAAAGTTGTAATGTATTTCTACCCTGCCTAATTATTTTGATCCACTAGTTTTGTGGCCCTCTTCTCTGAGTGGCAATTCTTCCCTATATTATTTTGATAACTTGAGCATTCTATTCCACATTGTGTGCATGTCGATAGGGATATTAATGTTCCACTAATTTGGTATAACTCCTCTAGCATGGATTACAGGTCTGAGAGGTAGAGAACTTGCATAATCTACCCACAATGGAAAATATGGGCTCTTTACTGATGTGTTAAGCATCAATTTGAATAATCGAATGTTAGAAAACCATGGAATTTCCCATCGTTTGGCTCTCTAATAGTCGGCCAAACGTGTAGTGCAAGGAGTGAGTTGAGTTATTCTATCATTCGTTGGATTGTGTGGTGCTCTATGCATGGAATGGTGGTCTATGGGTCATTGATGTTGTGTTTATGTGTGGGTTAGGTCCTTTTCATTTCGTTTTGTGCATTTCTCCTTTGTCTGACCTAAGGATTCCATTTAGAATATTATTTCCACTATAGCCTTTCCATTGAGAATTTGAACGATTGAGACATACTAGCTTGAAACTTACATTGAATGGTGTGAACACAAGGTTTGGAACGTTTCATTGGAGCGCTAGCCTAAGAAAGCTTGTTGAACGTCGTATATATCTGTATGGTAGCAGTGTATGGTCCGGTGAATGTGGAGTCTATGGAATACCAAACATTGAATTACATTTGCGGTGATGTTATTACGTTGGAACAGTGAATGAAGCATTGGTCTCTGTGCCATTAGAAAAATTTTGAGATAAAAAAATGGGCCTAAAAATAAAAATATACAACAAAATCAACTTTATAAGAACAAATAGGATTCAATATGATGATGTAAACCATGGGGGATGATTCACCATTTTTGGAGTAAAAAGGAACTAAGATAAAAAAATAAAAAAGCTACTTTTTAAACTCATATTTTCAAATTATCTCCCTATGAGTTTACTCAAATTTCCAGTAGGAGGACTCATTGGATGCATAATTTATTTTTTCATTCAAGGAGTAACCATGGTGCATACTTTCTATGGACCCTGCTACACGAAAAAATGTGAAATATATGAAAAAACGTGATTGTAATCACATTTTTTCATGTATTTCACATTTTTTCTGTAGTAGATTCTATCGAAAGTATGCAACACGGATACTTCTTGGATGAAAAATTAAATTATGCATCCAACTAGTGCTCCCTCTTGAAATTTGAGTAAAATTATAGGAGATAAGTTGAAAATACAAGTTGAAAAGGTAGTTTTCTATTTTTTCCTCCAAAACTTGATGAGGTAATCTAATCTTATTTTATTATCTCCACTATTATTTTATAATATTCCTTAAGAGGCCCATTTTATACCTCAAAATTTCTTTAATGATAATTTATCGTGGAATGCAATGTTGAGAGTAGCGTTAAATACAATGCATTAAAATCTTGGTGTGTATGTATTCCCTGCGATGGATGATTCTCGACTATGTATGTTTGTGACACCGAATTGTTAAAGTCGTTGAACAAACCTTGAGCATTTATTGAAGCAACACTGGTCCAACCTGCATATGGTTCAAACATTTATCAAAGCAATATAAAATTTGGAACAATGTGGTCCCCCTTCATTCTATATTTGAATTCTCTATGTTGAATCCCTACGAACCGTGATAGCCGACTTGTGGTGAAATGTTGAAGCATTAATTTCTCTCTACGTTGGTCATTTCTAAGAACGTTGGTGTAGAATGCGTTGAACACTCTTGAAACCTTGTGTTAATTCTGTGTAGACTGCAAAAACTCCATTCAAGCATTCAAAAAAAAATTGTTATGTGTTCATGTATAACTTTGTGTACTAATCATTTTATGGTATATGATCATTTATGTGTTGATTTATGAAGGCTATGTATTTGGTATATGATGGTCCATGGCATAAATATGAGTGTTAGGGCATGCTTTAGTTTTATGTTAGTTGGAAATCCTTTATGTGATGGGCATTGATTTATCTAGGAGGTGGTATATATATGTGGTAGGATGTACTATAATGAGTTGAGCCTTTTACATATATGTGCCTTGAACTATGTACCTTTCACTTGTGTACTGTTATGCATTGAAGTTTTATTCCAATATTATTTTTGAGTTATTTTGAAGACAAATGCAAACAAGTTGTATGATGGTTCTATAGAGACGTTGAATCATCACTGTAAATTTCGACAGCCTAGAGGCTTTTATCCAAGCCACTCTATTAATTTCAATTTCTCTCTAACTTACGAAAAGCAGAGTTGCTTCAGTACCCTTTTTTTGCAAGTGAAAATGACTCTAATTGTTGATGTATTAGAGTTATTAAATACCATGATACATTTCACTATTGATGGGATGGTAAAAAATGACAAAGGCACTCTCTCTCACATTCGAATATGTCTACAAAATGCACAAGGAAAAATTGACTTTTTGCATCTTAAGTCACAATTACAACAATATGAGCTACAACAATGAATCATCATTTTGAACTTGTTTTTGTTCAAAAGAATCCTATGTTTTATTTTGAGATAGAATCCCATCAACTATCAAAAAGTGATGAAATCAGTGAAGTTGAGGTTGATTCACATTCAATGACCATTTCAAGAACATATTTGCATGCAGATGCATAAATTCATCTTCCACTTCCCAAGCCCATCATCAGACCTTGGGAAGAGATTATCAACAATAGAAACAAAACTAGTCCTGGACATGACAAATAAGTTTCTCTTCACTCTCTAGACTATTCCAAGCCCATCTAGTTTCATAGTGATGGGTTTCTACAGGATGGTTCAACTTCACCTCTTCCAAATCTTGCTCATCTTCCACATTCACCATAGATTATCAAATTCCAACATTGTAACGGAGTTGGCCATGTGAAAGATCATTGTTTTGATCTCCATTAATGTAAGCATTATGGTCAACACACTCATAATTCAAACAGATGCTTCAAAAAACAACCCTCCTGCATGAATGAAGATTCACCTTGGATTGGTTGATTCTTGGTAGTGGGCTTCAAAAACTAAGAAGATATTTCGATCATACCACAGAATTTGTTCTGAAGTATTGAAAAGTCTTACAATTGAGTTTTCTTCATCTTGATGGTTATCTACAAGCTTCAAAGATAAAGAAATCCATCCTGAGCCACAACTTGAACATGTTGTCTAAGACTATAGCTAGATACAACCATACCTAGATTCATAGTTGTAGCCAAAGATAGAGAATCCCATGCGCATGCCTTTGGTTGGTGGCCTTCCTGAAATCACTGTAGTTTGAGATCTCCCTTTTTAAGTTGAGGTTCTCCCTTTTTCTACAAGTTGAGACCTTCCTTTTGCAGGTTATGGTCTCTCTTTTCATATCATTATGGACACTTCATCTAGCAGAAGACCACCAACATCTTGCCAGATTTGGAATTGTTCTAAGAATTGCATTAAGCATTCCAAGTTGAGACCCAAAGGTTTCCCTTTTCAAAGCATTAGGGAGCACTTCCTCTAGCAGAAGACTTCAACTTCTAGCCATAATTAGAAGAGTTACAGGAACTAGACTAAGCATTTCAGTGTTGGTGGTCATCCTTAAACTATTGTCGATTGAGACCTAAAGTTATCCAACCTATAGCTTCATTTGAGAGAGCACATTTGTTACAGGTCAATTTGGGAACATCAACGCCGACTTCTGGATCAGTATTATTAGGGTTTATCCATCCCTAATTCAGTTGTTTTCATTCCCTAATGAGGTCAACCTACATCATGCTTGCCTTCCAATAGTTTCCATGAAACCATTCATCCAAAAAGTGCCCTTAAAGAGATCAGCATAGGTAGCCTTCTATCAGGCTACATTGCAATGTAGGAACTGCACTGACTGGGTGCACTGCAGCACACTTAGCCTTTGTTCCACTTGTGCTGAGTGAGTTTCAACTAATTTTTCAAATGAATCCATTGGATTCCTCATCCAATGGATACTTCTAGAAGTTTCCAAGTTGGTTGAGCTCGCATTTGGATGAGGAAGAGGATGAATGAACCTCAATCCATTATCCCTTCCTCCATGGAACCACTTCCCAAATTTGGCAGAACATTCATGAAGGCCATTAATGACTTAACCTCCTCCATTCAACTATAAATTGACCAAGCATTCAAAGGCTGGTCTAGGTTGGAATTTCTTGAGCTAAGGAGATGTTGTTTGAATAAGATTAGTAAGAGTATTATAATGATGTCGAATTGTTGCTTCATGAGGAGAGAAGGGATCGAAACTAGAAGGAAGACAATGAATCAAGCATGAACATTCATGGGTTGTAATCTTTCCTTTTATCAATAAAGAATTCAAAGCTTTTTCCATTCATGTTCTTATATGATGTATATCGTATTCTGGATTCTATGATATGTTTAATTAACATATCTTTATTGTATGCTTCGATGGGTTTCTGTCTCAGCTTGTGTGCAGGTACTTTCTAAGCAGGTTAAGTACAGAAAGGAGTGGTAGGATCGATCAAGGGAGAGAGGGAGTAAGCGAAATCTACAGGTTGGTTTCTCTTCTTACCTCTCTTATCTGTTGATTAAAGAAAAGGTAGCAAATTAATTTGTCTGTTGTTTCTAGACTAGCGACTAAGTCTAGAGGGTTAGGCATTTGATAAAACACTAAATTTTTCCAAAACAAATTGGCGACTCCATTGGGGATTGTTTTAACCCTTTTAGTAGCTTGTTAGTCTCCTATGACATTTCTACATACTATACTTGTGGTCGTTGATTGAATTTTAGTCTTCTTTCATTGAAAATTGAGTCAAAACTGTGTCAAAATTACCTTTAGAATGGCTTACTATCACCAGCGCAGTCCAATGAAGGACACAGTGCGCTACAACGCACTTCTCGCATGGGGCCAGTGTGATTCAGTGCATTGTCTCTAGCTGCTGCCTACGCTGATCCCTTTAGGGTCAGTTTTCCCATCTAGGAACTTAAAATTTTGTCAATTTTCATCAGTTTGAATTGCTTGTTGAATGGAAATGATGTCTTATCTCTGAAAATAGTTTTTCATCTCCTTAATCTAGCCCTACTTTTATTGGATTTATTAATGTTTATTTAATGTTTTCTTTGTCATTATCAGTCTATAGTCAAAGTTAGAATATAGTTGATCGATTATTTTGTCGATAGAAAAGTGTCGTAAAATCATCATTTTCTTTGAAAAATGAAGTGTCGTAAAGTCTTCATTCATAAATAATCGATTGATTTATTTGTGCATTTGATTTGTATTTTCATTTAAAGTTTTGAAAATCTTCATTTCTTTAAAATAGAAAGTGTCGTACAGTCTTCCTTTCCCTTTAAAAGAAATTGTCACAAATCATCATTTTTTATGAAAAGAGGTCTAAATCGTTTGTGCATTAGTTTTTCTTATTGCATCATTCACATTAAGAGAAACTGAAAAGAAATACATGCAATTTGCATTTTGTAGTTTGTGAATGCTTGAAAGGAATGGTTTAGGGAATTGCATTAGTTTTTGCTCTTTATTGCTTGTTCAAAAAGTACTTGTATGCTCTATCCCTCATAGCTAGGATTTTCATTGCTGAAATTAAATGGAAGGAGTGCTTCTCATTCTAGTTGCATTTTTAGGAATTTCAGAAAACATCTCGTGGTGAACCTTCAAAGGAAAATTTTAAGCAAGATCAACCTAAAATTGACATCAATTAATCTAATAACGCATTGGAACTTAATGAAAAACATCTAGAGGTCTAGGCTAGAGACATGTTCCAGCGTCTTTAAACCTAGTGGCTGTCGTTTTCACTACGATTGGGTGATTCCTCCTCTCTTATTTGATAAGTGATAGTACGGAGTTGTGCTCCCTGTACCATCGAGTATATAGTGGGAGACCCCAATAGGTTGAAATCCTTTATCCCTAGGCAGCTGAGTCTGCCGCCTTACTGATCAAAATGCACCGATCATAGCATTCGAGAATATTAACTGTTGTACATAAAGTCCTTGGTCATTTCTCTTTCATTTATCACTAAGGTGTATATTGCAGTTTTGCGATTTGTCTGGTAAACCCTCTTGTCTAGAATCTCTAGAGCAGCAACTTTCGTTCCTTTTCGACTCTTTAAAAGTAAAAGGATCATCTAAGCACTTGTCCTTTCAGGCTCATTAAACATCAAAGGCTACTAGAGTCATCTTTTTCTTTTTCTCGACTCTTTAAAAATGAAAAAGCGAAGTTGTGTTCCAGTGTCGTAAAATTTAATTGACCGCGAATAACATCCTCCACTCTCACTCCTTAGTTGATCTCAGGTTGAAACATATGGCAACAAATCCGGAGTCCACCGATCAAGGAATTCCTTTTGATGGGAATCCTAGTCCTTTTCCTCTTTCAGAAATATTGGTGCTCCTTATATGGCTACATTGTCCCTTCCGGGATTTACCATTGGTTTGCCAGTATGGTTGTTTTCAGCCTCCTTGGTTCAAAATGTTGTGATTTCTCTGCAATTGAGTACACCTCCAACTCAACAAAATCAACCTCTAGTTGATCCTAAAGTTGACCCTTTGCCTTCTTCCTTGTTTTTTTCTTCCTCCCCTTCTTCCTCTTCACCTGGTGAAAGTATTGGTACTAGTAACTAGGTGGCTAAGAAGAAGAAGAAGAAGAAGCAAATTTAGGAAAGGGACAACCAAGAAACCATTTCTTTGAATGCAACATCTGATGAGAAATCATCCATCAAGCCTCACAAAGTTCGATATCCATGCAAACTTTGTGTAGGAGACCATCTTCTTAGAAATTGTTCTGATATTCCTCAGATATTAGAAGAATGTTCTTCTTGTTCACATCATCCTGTGTCATCAAATTCTCGAGATCATGTTGGTGACACACCATCAACTAGAGATAGTAAAGTTCATGGAGAGAAGGGAAAAGTCAAGTTTCCTTGTAGGTTATGTGAAGGGAATCACCCCATTCACCTTTGTCCCTATCTGGACGAAGCCAAAAAAGTGTTGGATAATCGTCCTACTTCACCACAACGATTTCCATCTGGTTACAGGAAACTCTCCCTAATCCATCACTAATTGATGAATTAACTGACCAAAATCAACCATCAGTTAAACCCACTCTCTCAGAAAGTGAATCCTATGAGTCTATACCCGACCCAAATCAATGGGTCGAGGTAACAGTTGACCCAATTTCACCTTCAGTAAATTGTACCTTTCCCAAAGAGAGAGTGAAAATGATACCACTCAGGTTCTTTTTGTTTCTTTAGATTCTAATGAGCCTGGGGGCAATCCTCCTATTCCATCAAGACAGGAGGAAAATCCTCCTACTCTCTTAACTCAAGGGGTTAATCCTCCCATTCTTATGGTACCCCCTCCAAGTAGTCTAGTCACTTCCTTTGATTGGAATCGACTGGTTGGATTCTGTCTTCCTTCTTATGTGCCTTTCCAAATCATATTATAGGTTTGTAATATGATTGTATCAAGCACTATTATAGATGAAGGTGCATCCGTGAGCATCCTTTCCTCGACTGCTTGGCAAGCACTCGGTTCACTGCCACTTGTGACCCAGAACCTGTTGGCTTTTAACAGAAGAACTAGTCAACCATTAGGGATCCTCCCTCAGTTACCTATTACTTTGGGAGGAAAAATCAATTATCTGAACATGATGGCAGTCCCAGGCCCTCTATATTATAACTTACTACTTGGGCGCGACTATGTTTATGATATGGGAGCTATTGTTTCAACACTCTTTCAAGTGATTTGTTTCCCGCATGAAGGTGGAATTTTCACCATTGACCAACTTTCATTTCCCGGTCCAAATATGGCTTCCAGTTAACCATCTTCCCTAAATGGTCCATTTATACCAATGGTATCATCCCCACCACGGGTTAAAACCTATTCCATACCTACATAAACTGACAATCAATTCAGTGATGTTGTACATCATGTACTGGGGGCATTGGAACCAGATCTCTCCTTCATGAACACTTATGAGTTGTGATCAATGTGCATGAGGATAGTTCTTTTACTATTTCAACCTCATTAAAAAATGAAACAAATCCTATGAGGATACTTCCTGGTCTTGTGTCAACCTCGTTAAAAAATGAAACAAGGAGTCCGAGGATAGTTCGTTGTCTTGTGTCAACCTCGTTAAAAAATGAAACAGGTCCATGAGGATAGTTCCTAGTCTTATGTCAACCTCGTTAAAAAAATGAAACAAGGAATTTGAGCAAAGTTCCTTGTCTTGTGTCAAGCTCATTAAAATATGAAACAAGGTCCCAAGTTCCAAGTCGAGTCTTTGAGAAGATCTTGTAAAATCACAGTCGAGTCTTTCACTTGATCTCATAAAAGAAACTTCATTCCATCCACCTGATATCCATGAGTAGTCTACTTAGGTGAATCTAATGAAGCTTATGGGGCATGCACCTAATGGTAAAGTTAAGTTTTCCTGTAGTTTATGTGAAGGGAATCACCCCATTCACCTTTGTCCCTACCTGGACGAAGCCAAAAAGGTGTTGGATAACCATCCTGCTTCACCACAGCGACTTCCATCTAGTTATAGGAGACTCTCCCTTTCATCATGCTAGGGGCATGTAAACGAATCTCAACCATAGTTCTTCGTTTTAATCTTGTGTAAAAATGAAACTGAATCCAAGCATAGTTTTTCGTTTCAAGCTTGTATAAACATGAAAGTGAATCCAAGCATAGTTCCCTATGGTTCAAGCTTGTGTAAAAATGAACACATTTCCATTTTAACCCTTGTGATTTCCATTCTATCAGCTTTTTCTATCAAATAAGCCTTGGTTGTTTCATTCCATCACCACCATCTCTTTGGTCGATCATACACTTTCACTTGATTGTTTTATCCTTTTTGGGGAACAGTTGCAATGAGTGGTCCTATTAGCCAGCCTCTTCACATAAATCAACATGTTTTGAGAAGTTTCAACATCACTGGAACCAGTTGCTACCTTAGACACCACTCGTTCCTAAAAATGGAGTCCTCTTTAAGCTCTTTTCAGACTCTCTAAACATAAAAATATGGTTGAGCGCTTGTCGTTTCTAGCTAGTTAACGGATTAGAATCGATATCTACTCAGTATAGTTTTACCCCTTCTTCGGGCTGAGATAGATTAACTACGAAAAAGGTACTCGTTGGTCGAACATGGTCAATAGGTTCTCTCTTGTATTATTTTATGATTTTTCAGACCTGAGAGGCAAATTTTTGAAAAAGAACTTGTGGAGTTTCTTTTTAGTCCCTTTTCAGAATCTCTAGATGTGAAAAGTACCAAGTTATCTTTTTCGTTAAACTCGTTAAAAAACATTAAATAGCGACAAACTTGTCCATCTAGACAAGACCGAAGACTCGTTAAAACATCAAATAGCAATGTATTCACCCGAAGGGTGGAATTATACAAAAAAGCATATGTTATCCTCCTCAAGCTTGATAAAAATAAAGAGGTACTGGTCAGAAATGACTGGGAAAAATTGGAAAAAGCCGAGAAAACTTTATGGTAGCAGGTCGCTTTTGAACATGACACTTTCACCTCATCACCGTGACTATGTGGGTTGGGTCATTTAGCCTGATGGTTATCACACCGTTGGTCTATCATACCATCCATCACTTTGTTTTGGGTCAATGCTACCAATTCACTTCAGTGTCGCCGATATGTTCAAGAGAATTCATTTAGTTCAAAACTTCATCCTTTACAATACAGTAAACCTTCATTTTCATGCCCACCATTCCTGAACCTTGTGTCATTAGTCGATATTAAATCTCCAAAATCATTTACCTAATTTCGTGTCGTTGATGTGGGATACATCAGGGCCCTCCTGTGATGAGTCGCTTCTTGTCGACATCAGCACATCATCCAAGAAGTTGACTTAGAAACACCCATTCAATACCTTGAGGCTTGCATACATCAATGGCAGGATTCTCGCTTCCGGCGATAGGTTAACATCAATGGCCTTCGACCGAAAGACTTCGTATGGCGTTCGACATAAAATCATTTATTCACACCTTGCGAAATGTACTGCAGTACCTTGAGGGTCATTATCATTATCAGTGATTCCTCTCGCGTCCGTTAACGACTCACATCATTGGCTGGCAATCAGACGATGTCTCTCCATGTTCAACTTTAGATCATCTATTCACATGGTTAGACTTGTACATTGAGTGAAGATTGGACAAGATTGAAGACCTCGGATCTAGTTTCATCCATCCGGGTTGCGATATATTTTCAGGAGTACTATATCAACTGTACAAATGTCCTTACATTCATGGTCATCCATTCATGGGTCTATATCAGTAGACAATTATATTTGTACATGTAATGAAAGTTTATAAGTTGATCATGGGTATGCCTTCCCTCAACTAGTTCGTGAGAAAAATCAAATTATCATGATATTTGTATTGTAACTGATGCAGGTCACCTTCCACTTTGAAACCTTCTCTCCAAATGGTAAAGCATTTCACTCGACATGTTTATTTTGGACTTCATGCTTTAGGGGGCAACTGTTATAGGTCAATTTTGGCACATCAAGCGCGACTTCTAGATCAATATTATTAGGGTTTATCCATCCCTAATTCAGTTGTTTTCATTCCCTAATGAGGTCAACCTACATCATGCTTTCCTCCCAAGAGTTTCCATGACACCATTCATCCAAAAAGTGCCCTTAAAGAGACCAGCGCAAGTAGCCTTCTATCAGGTTGCATTGCAATGCAGGAACTGCACTGACTGGGTGTGCTACATCGCACTTAGCCTTTGTTCCACCTACACTGAGTGAGTTTCAACTAATTTTTTAAATGAATCCATTGGATTCCTCATCCAATGGATACTTCTGTAAGTTTCCAAGTTGGTTGAGCTCACATTTGGATGAGGAAGAGGATGAATGAACCTCAATCCATTATCCCTTTTTCTATGGAACCACTTCCCAAATTTGGTAGAGCATTCATGAGGGCCATTAATGGCTTAACCTCCTCCATTTAGCTATAAATTGACCAAGCATTCAAAGGCTGGTCCAGGTTGGAATTTCTTGAGCTAAGGAGATGTTGTTTGAATGAGATTAGTAAGATTATTGTAATGATGTCGAATTGTTGCTTCATGAGGAGAGAAGGGATCAAAACTGGAAGGAAGTCAATGAATCAAGCATGAAAATTCATGGGTTGTAATCTTTCCTTTTATCAATAAAGAATTCAAAGCTTTTTCCATTCATGTTCGTATATGATGTATATCGTATTCTGGATTCTATGATATGTTTAACTAATAGATCTTTATTGTATGCTTTGATGGGTTTCTATCTCAGCTTGTGTGCAGGTACTTTCTCAGTAGGTTAAGTACAGAAAGGAGTGGAAGGATCAATCAAGGGAGAGAGGTAGCAAGTGAAATCTACAGGTTGGTTTCTCTTCTTACCTCTCTTATCTGATGATTAAAGAAAAGGTAGCGAATTACTTTGTCTGTTGTTTCTAGACTAGCTACTAAGTCTAGAGGGTTAAGCATTTGATAAAACACTAAATTTTCCCAAAACAACATTCAATCTATTATTGTTGTACATTCTTGTATTTTTGTATTATAGCTCTCTTCTTGGTCTTGTACATACCCCTTCAGATTAAGGGGGAATGTTGGACACCTAATCCGGTAAGGGTTTTGGGTGTGGAATATGATGAATCATTGGAGTCCAAGAGACCCTGGAAGATGAATCCAATAGTCATGGAAAATGTATAAATGTACATCATTGTAAATCATAAAGGAAATTCAACATTTTATCTTTCATATATCTTGTCTATCATGTGTGTGTTTACAAATAACATCACAACAATGTGCCCCACATGATTACTCCTTACAAGTATCAAATCCACCACCATAGAGAAAACTAATTAAAATAATATTTTCCTTGTCTTGTGCATGTTGTCATTTTGGAAGGAAAAATAGATCATCTTTATTGGATGATATATGTGGCCCATATTTGAAAGTGTATGTCCAACTCCATTTTGTTCTCTAGAAATATGTGAAGAAGTCACCTCTTGAAATAGTCCCATCAATGATTTGATTATTTTCATCCAATTTGTAAGCAGGGAGGCACAAAGGTTGACCTATCCATAGCCCAATCTATGACAACCTTTGAGTCCCCAAAGACATCCAATGTCATGATGGATAACCAACAAGCACAAAATAAAACTCCCCATAGAGAAATAATCTATGCTCGAGTATTGGAACCCCTCCCACTATTCTAGATGAAGTGATAATAATGTCCAGCCTTAATAACAATGTAAGTTCCGTTACCACACAAATACTTACTCAATGCCCCATCGAAAAAACCCATATGAAATCTACACCAAATAATATTTAGTTGGATGTTTTTTAGAGTTCCCTTAGTGGATATAATTATTATCTCCACTTATCATCTACAAATGCATAATCACTTATTATTATTATTGAAAAAAATATATACTCTTTAAAATATTCATTAATAATTTATAAAAAAATAAATCTTGACATAATTATTTTATTAATATAATCAATATGAATCCATTTTAATTAGCAATTTATGCTCCATTTTAACTATGGATCTATTAATTGAAAAATACAATGAACTATCCACGTGTCTTTAGTATTTTGATTTGCTTTCTTTAGTCAAAATGTCGTGTCAATGGGCCAAGGTTCATAGGGGGCAACATACTATCAAGAGAGAGCCAAAGGGGGCACTCTTGTAGGAAACAGCGTTTGCAGGACTTCACAGGGTGCTACAAGAAGTTACAACCACTTTAGCACCATGGATCACAAAGTAGATCAGATAGAACAACACCTCGTCCTACCTCCTATAGGAAACATTGCTCAAGAAAAGGTGAAAGCCCCTATTCGAATTTTTCTAATTCGAAATCTTCAAATTGATTCACCATTCCTTTGCTTTTTATGTTTTATGTTGTAACTCTCCCTAGTCAATACATCTAAGGGAAAAACATTTTTTACACTAAGTTTTTTGTATCCTCCTTTTGGTTTTTAGTGTCTTAGTCCTCTCTATGGAGGCTTAT
This sequence comes from Pinus taeda, assembly GCA_000404065.3. NCBI lineage: Eukaryota > Viridiplantae > Streptophyta > Pinopsida > Pinales > Pinaceae > Pinus > Pinus taeda. Next base: position 101,817 of record APFE031626401.1, on the reverse strand, counting down.
TTTCCAGTTATGGTCAGGTCCCCACAGGAAGAAACTGACAAGGACTAGGCAATTAATTATGTAATCTCCAACTTTTTCAATGAATACAATATTCACTTCACAAAAAAACACTATGGATCTACTAATTGTAGAGAAGATCAAATCTCTCAATATACAATTTTTTTTTAGTGCAAAACTTATGAAAATATTTGCACCTCCAGAAATTTGATTACTCTTTGTAATTGATAAATTTGAATTTAAGATGGATATATGTTAGTTTTTAGTGATACTATTTATTTATATAAAATTTCTTTAACATGTTTTATAATTTAATAATCAAATTTGTAATGTGTTGTGCATAGTATTTATTATTAAGTATTTAGAAAAATAGTTTATTGTAATATTAAGTTGTTGCTTATTAATTAAATTTAAATATGAAATTAAAATATATAGTTACAGAATATGAACCACATTATTTTAATTTATATGTAAGATAGATATTTAATTATATTATATATTATATATATATATAATATATATATATATATATTATATATATAAATATAATATATATATCATTTCTAATTATATGTTATTAATTAATTCAAACAAGAATTTCTGCAATATCATGATTTTAAATATAAATTATCGAGTAGTTTTTAAGTGTGACTTTTTGAAAAATTTCCCAGTTTTTGTTTATCTAATTTGTCTAGAATCTGACAGGGATTCATTGAAATCACAAGTTTGACAAGTGAACTCTTCACAATAAAAGTGTCTCAAGGGACTTTGAGGGTGTTGAATCCATATATGCAATAAAAAAAACTATTTAAATAACACAAATCAAGATTTGACCACAAATATTTTTGTTGGATTCCAGCTAGAAATCTACCAGAAATTTCGAAAAGTCACACTTAAGGCTACTCCTACAAATGATCACTATTTAAATATTTTTAATGTGATACGTATATTATGATTTTTTTTAATTATATTAATAAGAATAAAATTACAATATAACAAATTGAATTGAATCTATTTATTATTTTTACCTTTTTTTACATTATGTTTTATTATTATCATTTTTGATGTCACACTTCATTGAAATCTCATCTAAAGCATCACTACAACATCTCCTCCATAATGGATTCTAGAACACCTATGAACGTAATAATGTACTTTTTTTTGTAAGTTAATTTTTTCATTGATATGTTATAAAATTATAGTGGCCATGAGTATATATAGAACAATTGCTTAACAAGCATTTCCCAAAAATGAGTTGTAGGGTGAAGCATCAGACTACAAAATATTAGAGTTATCCCTATAATGTAAAAAATAACCGAGAATATGAAAAATAATAAACCATATTCTCAACCACATGCATAGAACAAATAATCCAAAACCATGAAAGTAAATATTAACTAGTAGAACAACAACACAAACTAGAGTTCTAAACAAAGAAAACCAACCAATAAATAAGAAACATTGACTTCCTTGCAGTGTGGCACTAATGTCAACAAGAACTTCAACTCATCCATCTTGTGCAAGATATTGTCCCTACCATCTCACATATCAACCAACACTTTTCCTATAAGTGTCTTTATGTGCTAATATAAATCCAATGCATACAAGTAATGTTTATTTTTTCTCGTAATGTTTCTAGTATCTAGAATCTAGGCAATGCTACCATCCAACACCTTTGAGTCCATAATGCCCCGTCTTTCACCACAGTATGAATTTTTTATTGTATTTCAAGGGGATTAGAGATAAAACAACTGCTTATCACGCATTGCCTAAAAATGAGTTGTAAGGTGGAGCATAAAACTACAAAGTATTAGAGTTATCCCTATAATGTGAAAACAAGTCAAGAATATGACAAAATAATAGACCAAATTTTCAACCATATGCATAGAACAAATAACCTTAGGCCATGAAAGTGAATACCAACTAGTAGAACAACAAGACAAAATGGAGTTCTAAACAAAGAAAACCAACCAAAAAATAAGAAAGACTGACGTCCTTGTAGTGTGGCACCAATGTCAACAAGAACTTCAACTCATACATCTTATGCAAGATATTATCCCTACCATCTTGGCTGTGAACCAACAATTTTCCTAGAAGTGTCTTTATGTGCCAATATAAATCCATTGTATACAAGTAATGATTATTTTTTCTCCTAGTGCTTCTAGTATCTGGAATCTAGGCCATGATACCATCAAATACCTTTAAGTCCATAATGCCTTGTCTTTCACTGCAGTAAAATTTTTTATTGTATCTCAAGGGGAGTATGGCCGTAAGAATTAAGTGTAGAGGTATAAGCATGGAACCAATCTTACAAGTCTTCAATACCCCCAAGTCCTTTGTCACCTTGACAACTTCGAGCACACTAGTGTGTCATCGTTGATATGGGAATGAAGAGGCCAATTTGACTAAGAGGCCCCAAGGGTGAGGGGCGAATGAAATGAAACTGGAAAAAGAGATTAATACTTTCCTGAAAGATGAATGCATAATCTACTCCTTGCCAATAGACCATTATGTTGAGGGTGAGAGGAAAGTCAAAGAAAGTCATATAGACAAAGACAAGAAAATGGAGGAGTTGCAACCAAGATTCATAACGAATAGAAGAAACAATAAGAAGATAATTACCAATTCAAAATGAGTGATCATATAGAAGAACCTAAACATAATTTCCCCAAGAAAAATTTGAAGACAAGGCACAAGCAAATTCAATGTCGGACAAAGTGCAAGGTGGTACCATGTGGTACCATGCATTTCAACCAAGACATGTATTAATTATCTAGAAACAAGTTATCCCTTCATATTACCACTCCGAGCAAGCTATGAACACCCCATCCAAGAGGCATAATAATATAGAATAAAATTAATATATTTATTTCAAAAATTTAGTATATTAAATATTTTATAAATAATAAATAATCACATATAATATATCTCCTTCCACCTGGGCCTCGAGAATGCCCCAAAAATATTTCTTCTTGGCTAATATCTCATTCTTCTTGGACATATGGAAATAGGCAATGACACAAGACCTAGAGGCATCTGGTAAGAGTGAAAGCCTATGTCCTTATTGACCACCAATGGGGTAATTCCAAGTGACATGGTTTTCCTTGAATAACAATGATGAATCTACCTGCATTCGCTGATAGCAACCAACAATGGTTGTCCTCACTGTTGGTTTGACAACTAAATATGATATATTTTCCCACTATTTAAAAATATATCTCCTTCCATTAAAGTAGAAATTTCAATCTAAGACTATTTCTGCAAATAATTAGACAACTAGCAATTTGCCATCAAATTACATCTTTGCCTCACAATAAACTCAAAATGATCTTAAAATGCCTCATATTCATCATTCCTACTTCATTCAATCATGTCAGTTAAATAATTATCTTTTAATTTTATATACATGAAACGGGTAAGTCTGAATTGCAAAGTAATGAGTTCGACACCATCATGTCATATGTGATAGAAAACTAGAATAGAGCAGAGAGAGAGATTTTGCACAACACAAATCTCACAATGATATTTTTATTGATCACAAAGGTTACATATGTATAGGATACAAATGACTGACTTTGAAAAATCTAAATCATGACTACAACTCATACATTGGAAACAACAACATCTAAATTGACTCCTCGTGACTCTTAATGACAACTACACATTACATGGAAGCATTACTTCCAAAAATATGTATTTATTTTGAAGTAGTTGCAGTGTTAAAAGCATAGTATTTGTGCTCGTTAAGAGTAGGTCCCACCTTTGGTTAAATTTATCACCATTTATCAACTGTTGCTGAATTAACTTCATATCTCAATCCACCATTTATTCTCTTTGTTAGAGTTTTTTAATTAAAATCAATATTTAAATGTCTAAATAAATTTCAAAATTTCAAAACTATTGAAGTATTTAACTTATATGAATTTAAAACTCAAATTTATTATTAGAATTGAGTTCAAATGATAGATCAAAACTCCTTCTTAACAAATTTTATATCAAATGAAACGAGGTTGACTTCTAAAGTTTATAGTTTGGCATAACATTTTCCAAAAACATAGGATGGAACAAGCTTGAAACACATGAAAGGTGGAAGATAAGACTGACAGAGGTAGAATTAATAGCATGGAAGAGCTAGGGACAAGGCTAGATTTTCTATGACATCCAAACGAAACCCAGGGGTGACAGGAGGGGGAGGGGTACTCTATGGCCTCGAGGAGGACAAATTGTTCAGTTGGTCATAAGGTCTAGGTCATACAACAAATCATCAAGAAAATATATATGGTCTCTATAAAGGGCTTTTGTTAGCCAAAGAATAGTAGGTGGACACACTTACTGTTATGGAGATTCTCTCCTAATCCTGCATCATTTGGTCAAAGTCTCCCTCCCAAATAAGAAATTTATGGAAAACACCATGAAAAGAGTTAGGAAAATTGCGGAAGATATCCCATCCAAAGAAATATTTCCATGTTCTTAGAGACTTCAATAGTTACCATAAAAAATTCCCAAGTAGTATTATATGTTGTAAATTTTGTGTTTTGTTGGGGCAGTTTTGAACAAAGAATGTGGCTGAGATCTAAAGAGTCTTGTGACACTACAATACTTGGCCTATCCCATTTTCGTCTTCATTTTTCTTGGTTGTAACCTTCAACCGATGAAGTCTTGATGGAAAATACGAACCGTCTGCAAGGGAAGCTTGGGTCTAACCATGAACTTGTGTCAACACTGGGAAGCCTCATGCCCATACTCAGCTTTTTGCTCTGTGTGTTCAAGCTCATCCAATTAGTAGAAACAGAGAAAGGGAAAATCTAAACAAGCAAACCTATGTCAGAGGTCTTACATGCTTCTCTGAAGGAACAACCTCTTCTACTCTCAATAAGTCGAGATCCCCTTCCACCCCAAAAAATAAATAAGTGCCTATGCACAGTGCTCTTAAAAAATACAATATCGAAAGAAGAGAAAGGCTTCTTGTGCATAGAGGTAAAGCATGCAACTCCACCAGGGTACTGACCAAGCTCACTGGCAGTGGAGCAATGTGTGTGTTCCTATGTGACTCCATCAGGGTACTCTCCAGGGCTACTGACAGTGGAGTAACACCAGAGATGAAAACTTATACTCTGAATTTTTTTAACTCATGAGCCAAATTACCCTTCCCGATTTAGAAACATTGTGATCAAGTTGAAATTTTTTGTTGTGTTTGAATTATGTTGGCGAAACGTGAACCATGTCTGTCCATGGGGTAAGTGGGGAAGCTATAGTATCTCACACAGGGATTCAATACTCAATGAAGGATCAAGGCGTTGTGTGGTAAATGAACCAAAATAGAGAATCTGGAATTCAACCAGTGTGTCACCAAGTGTTGTAGCGGCTGCAACACCCTCCAAAATTTTGGCCTACATCCAATTTCAGAGCCTTCCTTGGGCTTTTCCTTGATGTTTGCAAGCACTCAGGCTCATCCTGTGAGCTCGTAGTGAGTCTTTGTACCCCCCTCGTTTGGCTGTCCAATGAACATCTCTTTTGCATGTTGGTCACAATGTCATGCTTACAATCATGTTATGGCCACACATAAGGTCCCACTTCGTGTGCACAAGTTGTATTCACTATGTAAACATTCGACGCACTCACACACGAAGTTATATGCACTATCGCACAAGCGTCATCGTAGTCATTCAATGATCTATCACAAGTGTTGCGCTTGTCGCTCTCATCGTCACTTAGTCACACTAAGTATATGTGTCTTGATGGTTTGAGGCATCTTATCATCGAGTCATGTTGAGTGTGTGTTCACAAGGTTGCGTATTCACAAGTTCACTCGCTCACACACTTAGTCATTTTTCTGAAGTTCTAACGATCGGATCACCCTCCAATAGTTGGACCTCCACCCTAGAATCAACTCGACTGACTGTCACCCAAAACAACGTAGAAGTGTCCAACAAGCCATTATAATTTGCATTGCTCGCAAGCACATCAACCAAGCCTCTTGTTGGTCAACTGGAGAGTTTGATCGGGCAGTGACTCTGAGACTCACTCCCCTCAAAAATTGCGCAAAATATGCCAAGCATGCCCACTCCATTGACTGAAAAACTATGCAGATAGGCCAAAGAGACACCCAGTGTCTGTCACTATCTCCCTCAACAAATTGCGCAGTTTTTCCATCCATCCACCCAATCAGCCGGCCTGCTACTCGCCTAGAAAACTGTGTAGATTTCATGAGCAATCCCTCAATTTCCCAGCATCCGGCTCAGCTTAGAAATTGCGCAGAGGTGTTCAGCAGGTTAGCCTCCCAACAATTGTGCAGTTTTTGTCACGAGCACTCTCGTAGCCCAATGCCAGCTCCCTGGAAAAAATGAACATTTTTTTATCGTTAATGAAAAATGTATTATAAACTATGTGTGAATTTGCCTATGTTACTTAGTGCAACGGATCGAAAAGATTGCAAATAACATAAACACATAAACAACTTGAAAAACACATTCAAACATATGAACACAACTAAATTTAATAAACAAGTTCACCAGACTTCCTCGCTACGTCTCCTGGTCCTTTCGCTTCCAGTGCTAACCTCTTGATTATGTCTTCAAATTGTTGTTACAGGTATGAGCTCAAAAACAGAGTCTCAAATAAGAAATGGAACTCACCACTGTGTTTAGTTCGATTTTTCGAGTCAAAATGAGTATAAACTTGATTGTATCTGGCCACTATGACCTCCAAACCCCCGGAATGGTTCAAAACCACACCGGTCATCTTTTTTGGTGATACGGTATTAATATACCATGTATAGTTACAAACTGCAGTGAACGTGGAATAATACGATTGATCCGGATTTATACAGCAACGCAATAAAATACAGAGATAACCATATACACAAAGATGCAGCGGAAATAATACTTCATTTCATTAATGGAAAATACTGAAATATGCTTACAACCGGAAATAGAAATAAACCATAGCGCGATGTGTAGCGTTATCTCTGAGAAGAGCATGTTTGGCTACATGCCTCTGAACTGTGTTACAATGAGGCTCGAAGGCCTATTTATTGTTGAGAAACAATGGAAAAACCCTTCACATTCCAAAACCTAACCCTGGAAGATGAAATGCCAACTTGTGGTCCCCGTTTTTGGGTAAGTTGGTACATCAACTTCCCGGGGTCGCTAATTGGTCGTCTTATCTCCGTTTGACACGCATGATAGCCCGTTGGAAAGATCTCTCCGAGGACTACAACGGAAAAGACGATTTTTAGATAGAAAAATCACTGGCGGTAGATTTCCCAAAAACGTCGTTTAGGGCCTCAAAACGGCTCCGGAATTTTAGGACCCGAAAAACTGGTAAAAATAGTAAATTGTGCTATAATTAAGGTAACTGAAAAAAACTGCACGAAGCACTAGAGGGGATCCAAGTGGAATTAGCAGGTGGCCACCAATATCCACCTGGATCAACGATAACATTAAAATCAAAGGAAAAACCAAAGGATTGGTAGGTGTGGGGTTGACCCCGACCATCTAGTCTTTTCCCGGCATAGACCCCGATACCAAGCGATCCAATGGTTATCGCGTTCCTCACGCGATCCTATGACTTGGCTGATCTCCACCATCGATTCATCCTGCTAAATCTTATGGTTGTCATGCAATATCATGCTCCCACTAGCCCGATGGTTAAGACTGTGAAAGCACGTGAGAAAAGCTATTTTGGTGTGCTACATGTCGACTGTTGAGTGGAATCACGTGAATTTTCGAAAAACCATTTCTAGCCTTTTAGGCACACGATATACCACTTACTGATTTCCTACCGGAACTCAAAGAAGTTAAACTTCATATGAATAACCATATTGCGTCTGTTTTCAAGGTTAACCTACTTGCATGTCTTGACATGATATGCGTCGATTTCCTCTAAGTGGACGATCTCCACTCTCGTTCGTTGATCGGACTGATCCAATCGCCTTGTATGAACCAATCACAAATTTCCACATCACCTTCTGTGCTAACATCATCCAGAACCTGTGACTCATTCCCAAGTTGCCACATGTCATGCTGACGTAGGCATTGACTGTTGACCTAAATCTTTGATTGGCTCTAATTACTTCATCCAGACTCGGATTTACACGTTGTTTGCACCATTGGATTCATATTAACTAGCACTTCAACGTGAGCCCACTTTCACCTGTATTTGAAGACTTTGATCAGGAGGCAAAACTGAATCCATTTTGGATCAACCTCCCCATTGGAATCTTTCATCCACCAAAAGTTGGTTTTAGCTATCGAGTAAGTGAGGATAAAGTTCCCTCACTTTTCCAATCTTTGTCCATCGTGCTTTACTTGGATTTCTACCTTTGAGTCCAACTCGAAGATACTCAACATTTCCTTGTCTTAAAGTCCTTATCCTCCTATCAAGAATTGTGTCCTTCCATAGCTCATTGAGATACTCAGGCAAAATATCTTGAATGGAAGGTAGCTGACCTTGCTCTTCGGGATCTTCAATCAATGAAGGTTCATACAATCACAAGTTTTCAACATTTACAACAGAACAGATTTGCATATAAGCTGGTAGATCTAGGCGTAAAGCATTTTCACCAATTTTGTCAAGTATTTTGAAAGGACCATATCTAATTGGTTTCAACTTTTTACCTTCCCCTTGCAGTCTTTCCTTGCTGATGTACAACTAGACTTGATCACTAACTTGAAAACTGTGCTCAACTCGATGCTCGTCATGCCGTGGCTTATACCTTGCTTGGCTTCTTTTCAACTGTTCTTGTACTGTTTGGTGAATTTCCTAGATTTGTTCAATGAACTTGGTTGATTTGTCCACATCTCTATGTCCATCAACTGCTATGTCTTTACCAAAGACAAAATCCAAGGGAGACTTTGGTATAAAACCAAAACAAGTATCAAAAGGAGGTCTCTGAGTAGAAGAATTTTTTGAATGGTTGTAAGCATGTTGCACATAACACAAATGCTCATCCCAAAGTTTGGGATGTTTGCTGCAATATCCTCGAAGCAACTGTATCACTGTCTTATTGACCACTTCTGTCTGACCATTTGTTTGTGGATGAAATGTCATGATCTTCTTTAGCTTTGTGTCCATTAACTCCCATAGACTTGACATAAAATTTCCCAACAAATCGAGAATCTTGATTGGATATAATAGAAGTGAGTAACCCAAAAGGAACCCATACATTTTGAAAGAACAACTTTGCAATTTGTTTAGTTGTGACCTATTTATTACATGGTGTCAAAATACACATCTTACTGAACCTATTCACAACTACATACAAATAATCATGACCCTTTCTAGACTTTGGCAATCCCCCAACAAAATCCACAGAAACACTTTCCCAAGGACGAGAAGGAATTGGAAGTGGAGTATACAAGCCTAATTTTCTATTACTTGGCTTGCTTGTAGCACACCTAGTACATCCCTTAATATATCTAGAAACTGTCTCATTCATTCATGGCCAATAGTAGAATCTTTGTAATTGTGCAACTATTTTACTTACACCAAATGACCTGATATGAGAGAAGTATGTGCTTCTCGAACTATATTAACTCTTTTAGTTTGTGGAATGCATAATTTTCCCAAATGATATAAGAGTTTGTCATTTATGAAATAATTCAATTCTTTTACTACTTTCCATGACTTAAAGTTGCATATACATCCTTAAAATTTGCGTCTTGAGCATATTGTTCAATGTAACTTTCATGAATTACTGAATTATGCTTAAGTATTGTGGATGCATTTATAATTGGTCTTGATAAAATGTCTACAAACTTATTATGTATGCCCTTCCTATATCTGATAACAAGATGAAATTGTTGTAGAAAACCCATCCGCCTGCAATGTCTTGATTGTTGCAATTTAGTTTGTGAGTGTAAATATTGAAGTGGTTGATGATTTGTATGTATGATTGTTTCTTTACCCATTATATAATGTGTCCACTTTTTAACACTCTGAACTAATGCATACAATTCTTTATCATATGTAGGATAGTTAACTACTGCTGATGTGAATGTCTTAGAATGAAAGCATATAGGCTTTTTGTGCTGCATCAACACTTCACCCATGGCATATTCACTTGCATCTGTCTCGATCTCAAATGGATGTTGACGATCTGGTAGTGCTAGTACTGGCGCTGTACTAATCATTTCTTTCAATGTGTCGAAGGCTTTCTATTGTTTGCCTCCCCACTGAAACATTTGTTTCGCACTTGTCAAAGCATGTAAAGGAGTTGCAATCAAACAAAAGTTAGCAATAAACTTTCTCCAATATTATGCTGCCCCTAAGAAACTTTTAACTTCTGTAGCAGTATTGGGCTCAGGCCAATTTACAATGACTTCGACCTTAGAGGGATCTATCTTCAATTCACCACCCCCTACAATATAACCCAAATAATTCAAAGATGTGTTAGGATATTCCGACACATAGGAAATAGTTAAGTATAACTTGGTCTAGTGTAGAGTTAGGTAAAGTGTGTTTCTTTACTATCTACTTTTGTAACTTACAATCCGACGGTCACGATATGTAGTGATCTGACGGTTCATTCTCCTCGGTATTACCGACACTTGATCCATGGCTTAACACCTGATTGGTCCATGATCTCTATTTAAAGAGCATGGAGGGTCATTTGTAGGTTAACTGTTCATGAGATAAGCTTATGTAAAATTTCATTCTTTTATTAATAAATTGCCTGAAGTGGCCGTGTTGGCTCAGGCCGTGGACTGTTTCCCTCTTTGAGGGCGTTAACCACGTCAAAAATACTGGTGTATTGATCTGTGATCTATTTGTGAGTGGTGTCCTTTTGTGTTCTGTCTGAGGAACTTACCCTGTAAATTCCTACCCTGTGTCTCTCTTGTTTTATGCGCTTTGTGTTTTTATATTTCTGCAATATTTTATGTGTTCCATTGCTCTGTAATATATAATTTTCTAACAAATAGTATCAGAGACGAAGGTCTATTTGGCTGATAAACTCGTAGGAGAGAAGGGTTCCTGGTTTGAGTGGGAGCAATGGTGGAAGATGGTAGGTTTAGGGTCAAAAAATTGGAGAGCCAAAACTACCAGCTGTGGAAGATGCAGATGGAAGATTATCTGTATCAGGGAGATCTGTACCTACCATTGAGCGGAAAGAGAAAGAAGCCAACAAGTATGACAGACACAGAATGGGATATTCTCGACAGAAAGGCACTTGGAACAATACGGTTGTGCCTAGCGGCGTCAGCAATGTTTAATATTTCAAAGGAAACGACAACACAGGTTTTAATGTCGGCACTAGCCAAACTATATGAAAAACCCTCAGCCTTAAATAAGATATTTCTTATGAAGTGTTTATTTAATATGAAGATGTCAGAAGGTGGATCTGTCGCAGACCATTTAAATGATTTTAATACATATACAAGTCAGTTAAGTTCTGTAGGTGTAAATTTTGATGATGAAGTTAGGGCTCTGTTATTTTTGTGCTCATTGCCAGAAAGCTAGAATTGTTTATTTATGGCCATTAGTAACTCTGTCTCTAGATCTAGTACTTTAAAGGTTCATGATGTTGTTGGTGCAATCCTTAGCGAGGAAATGCGATAGAAAAGCTCCGGTGAGATATCAGGTAATTCTTTGACTACAAAGACTAGGGGAAGAAAAAAGGAAAGAGGAAAGAGGCCCAAGATATCACAGTAAGACAAGAAAAGGCAGATCCAAGTCCAGATCAGGGATAGTGTGCTAGAAATGTGGGAAGAAAGGACACCTAAAGAAAGACAGCAAGTCTCGAAAGGGAAAAGAAGGAGACGCACAGCAAGAAGCTAATCATGAAGCGAATGTAATAGGTGATGTGTTGCAAGATGCTTTGATTCTTTCACTAGAAAATATTATTGATGCTTGGGTGGCAGATTCAGGGGCCTCATTCCATGCCACACCTGAGAAGAAACATTTTTCATGATTATGTTCAAGGAGATTTTGGATAGGTTCGATTGGGTGATGATAAACCCTATAAAATTGTTGGAATGGGTACAGTTTTCATAAAACAGCAAAATGGAAATCAATGGCTATTGAAGAATGTAAGGCATGTTCCAGCTCATAAGAAAAATCTGATTTCAACAGGGCAGTTGGGAGGTGAAGGTTGCGTAAGTACTTTTATAGATAAAGCCTGAAAGGTAACTAAAGGATCCCCGGTAATAGCAAAAGGAGAAAAGGTTGGTACATTGTACTTATGCAATGGTATTTCTAATTATGTTGATGCTTTAACCTCTATAGGAGAAGATACGACATTGTGGCATCATAGGCTCGAGCACATGAGTGAGAAGGGGATGCAAATTCTTTACTCAAGAAATTTGTTGCCAAGTTTGAAGCATGTTGATTTAAAATTCTGTGAGAATTGTGTTTATGGAAAACAGAAGAGAGTCAAATTCCTTAGAGTTGGGAAAGAAAATAAGAGCGAAAAATTAGAGCTTGTGCATACAGATGTATGGGGACCTGCTCAAGTATCATCTCTTGGTGGCTCTCGTTATTATGTTACTTTTATTATTGATGCAACCAGAAAAACCTAGATTTATTGTATTCAAAATAAATCTGATGTTTTTTATACTTTCAAGAAATGGAAAGCTTTGGTCGAAAATGAGATAGGGAAAAGGTTGAAGTGTCTCAGATTAGATAATGGAAGTGAATATTGGAGCAAAGAGTTTTATAGATATTGTTCAGATAATCGAATTTGTAGAGAGAAGACAGTTACAAGAACGCCACAAGAAAATTGTGTGTCAGAAAGGATGAGCAGGACAATCATGGAGCGTGCAAGATGCATGAGATTTAATGCAGGATTGCCTTTACAATTTTGGGTAGATGTTGTAGATACTGTTATTTATCTAATAAACAGAGGGCCTTCAAGTTCCTTGGATGGTGGTATTCCAGAGGAGGCATGGACAGGTAAAAAGGTAAACTAATCATTTTTAAAGACTTTTGGTTGTGAAGCCTTTGTCCACATTAACAAAGAAAATAGAGCAAAGCTTGAGGCAAAATCAAAGAAATGTACCTTTATTGGATATGGTTTTAATGATTTTTGTTATCGTTTATATGATTATGAAAATCACAAAATCATTAGGAGCAGAGATGTAATATTCAATGAAAAGGTCTTGTATAAGAATCAGTTGCAGGAAAGGAAACAGGAAAAGGAAAACAAAGAATACACAGTGCTTGATGATATAACAAGAAAAGTGATGGTGCCTAAAAATCATAATGATCAACATCCAGAACAACAATCACAACAACAACAAGCACTTCAAACACCTGAAAGTGGTGTTAGAAGATCTACCAGGATAAGTAGACCCCCTGAACAATACTCTCCTTCATTATATTATGTATTGTTGACTGATTCTGGTGAACTAGAAGTTCTGAAGCAGTGCCGGTAGAAACCAGGAAGAAGTGGGAGCAAGCCAGAAAGAGAGATGGACTCCTTAGCACATAACCAGACTGGGAATAGTCTGTTGCCTGCCGGTAAAACAACATTGTAGAATAAATGGGTTACAAGCTAAGGACGAAGATGAACAACAAAGGTACAAAGCTAGACTTGTGGTGAAGGGTTTGCACAAAAGAAAGGTATTGATTTTGATGAAATATTTTCTCCTGTTGTTAAAATGACTTCAATCAGAACTATTTTAAGTCTAGTAGCAATTGGAGATTTGCATCTTGAGCAGTTAGATGTAAATACATCCTTTCTCCATGGGGATTTGGAGGAAGAGATATATATGCAGCAACCACAAGGATATGAGGTAAAAGGGAAGGAGAAACTAGAGTGCAAGTTGAAGAAGAGCTTGTATGGCTTAAAACAGGCTCCAACGCAGTGGTATCTAAAATTTGACAGGTTTATGTCTGAACAAGGTTATACTAGATGTCACTCTGATCATTATGTTTATCTCAAAAGGAAAAATGATGGCAGCTATATTATATTGTTATTGTATGTAGATGACATGCTCGTTGCAGGTTCTAACATGCAGGAAATAAATGTGCTCAAAAGGAAATTGGCAAACTCATTTGCAATGAATGATTTGGGTGCTGCAAAACAAATCCTTGGTATGAGAATAACCAGAGATAGGAAGAATCGCAAATTAACATTGTCTCAAAGTGAGTACATAGAAAAGGTGTTGAAAAGGTTTAATATGTAGAATGAAAAACCAATTAGTATACCTTTGGCTAGCCATTTCAAATTAAGTAAGGAGGTGTGTCCCAAGACTCAGGAAGAAATGGCTCATATGACTAAAGTTCCATATGCATCAGCAGTTGGGAGCTTAATGTATGTAATGGCTTGCACAAGGATTGATATTGCACATGCAGTGGGAGTTGTAAGCAAGTAGATGAACAATCCAGGAAAAGAACATTGGATGGCGGTGAAGTGGATTCTCAGGTATTTGAGAGGTACCACAAATTAAGCATTATGCTTTGGTGGTTCAAACATTGCTCTACAGGGATATGTTGATGCAGATATGGTAGGTGACAGAGATAACA
>APFE031626401.1:1226-73290 GCA_000404065.3 Pinus taeda | reverse complement strand
TAATGAAAAATAGAATCAACATAAATAAAGAGCCAATAATATAAATAATATATGTATATGACACTCTAGTAAATTATATATACTTATTAAATAAAATTAAGATATAGAATCCTCGATGGGGGTGCTCAACAAGGAGAGTTCAAATGTGGAGGGGCTCCACCATACATACCCACTTGGAATCTTAATTAAGCAGATGGGTGGCACAGATCTGACACTTTCCCTAAGCATGGTGAAGGCTCTAGAGCAGGGGCAGAGGTTAATTGAGGTTCTTTGGCTATGGAGAAGGTGATTGTACATTAATGGTATGGGAAAATGGGTGACGGGAAGGTTTGGTCAATTTGTAATGCAGGGTTGCCCTTCACGAGAGTCAAACCCTGCTCTGTGGTGTGAGAACATCCTAGCAAAATTTTCGTCGTATCGTAGTGGTGGCATTTGTTTATTTAGTGGTGGCATTCATTGCTCTAGAGGGCGCAATCATTTCTTTGGCAGTGGCATTTGTTTCTCTAATGGTGGATTTTGTTTCTCTGTGTGGGTCTTGATGGTGTGCGTTCAAGACCCGAGATATCTTTTGCATTCACATGCTCTCCAAGTAACCTTATGCAATTACATGTCAAGGTTTGATGAACATGGTTGGGACTTGTCGAAGCAGAGGTTTCTGTAGAAGGTGGTTATAATTCTTGTTATCTAGAATATTTTTCATGCTTTTAATCTAGTTCTGTTGTTGTTGATTTAAACCATTCAAAAATTGGTTCTATTGCGTGTTACATTTGGCATCAATTGGTGTTATTTCCTGTCTATGATGTAGGGTTTGAGGGTGTCGCGAAGCCTAGACCGACCTTTTTGTTTTGTTTATTATACTTCCAGCCAGGGGACCATATTCCCAGGTGACTCGGTTGGTATATTTTAACCTTTTCTATGAAGAAATGGTTTATGTGGCTCAATGTTGGCTCCCTTGGCATGTTTGAGACCTTGCTAGTATTTGGTGGTTTGGTTTTCAAGAATTGGTTCTCGTAGATACAGGGGTGGCAAAGGGGTGGAAATTCCTCGCATATCAATATCACTAAGTTTAAATCCTTTAGAGGCATGGCTCTTGTTAAAATCCAGAACCCTAGCTTCCAGAAGAGTGTGGTCAAAGGGGATCCTGTGAGAGTCGAGTGATGGTGTATGTGGACATGTGTGGGAATTTGCTTTACTAATTAGATGTCTGAACAATTTATAGGTACATTGTGGGGCAGGGGTAGTGTGTCTGGAAGAGTCTTGGGTTACTATTGGGACTGGGTTAGTTTTGTGGAGTGTCATTTCTTCATTAATGAAACCCTACCCCATTCCCATGTAATGCTAACGAGATAGGGCTCGTGGTCATGTTGGGCCTCGAGGAAAAAGGGGGGAGAATAGGCAGGATAACATCGACATGGGAGAGGAGTTGGACCCTAAACGTGCCCAGTCTCCCGACAAAATAGAGCTTCCAACCCACTTCAAAACTCTTGATAATCACTTTCAACACATGAAGCTTCTCATGGACCAACTTGGAAGAGACTATCATGACAATTGAAACATTGTTAATAGCTTCATGAACCACTTGCAGCGTAACCAGTTACACATGCAAGAATGAATGACCACTTTGTAGCAGGGACAACAACACATATATGCAAAGTTGGACCATCTGGAGGATCAATTGGCTCACATGAAGAAGCATGTTCACTACGCCTTTAACCCCCCTCCATCTCCAGGTATTGGGCCAAAAAATCTCACTCCAGTCAATTCATCTGATCCAGGATGATCTTTGGGTGTATTCAAAATCCTTGGGACCTTTTGGTTTTGTTGGGTTATCAACATGTGACTATCTGGTTTGTCTACTCTTTTAATGTTTCGGTTTTGTTATCTCTTTCTCTCCAACAATTCTGGTAGGACTAAAGTTGGAAGACTGCAAAGATCATGCTCATCACAATGTAATTCTCTTTTGAAATAATGGAAATTTTTGGCTTACAAAAAAATTAAGATATAGAAATTATGTTAACTCTTTATTATATATATATATAAAGCTAAATAAAGAGGTCGAAGATAGAAAACCCAAAAAATAATGAATTATTATTTTAATAAATATATATTAGGTTTAAAATAAAAAATGAATGAATATATATTTTTTATGTAAAAATAAAAATAATATCATATATAGAAAATATGGGTATAAAACCATAAATGTAAATAATAAAATAATAAAGAAAGTAAATAAATAATCTATTAAAAGAGGAAAATCATATAAAATATAATTAATAAAATAAAGGTCATACTAAATGAAGAGATGCATTTAAAATAAAGGAAAATAAATCAATACATAAATGGACGAGGGATTAAGCAAATTATGAAGTAAGGGCATGAATCTAACTCTTGCTTATTTTTGAACCATTATCTTTGTTAAGATTGTGGTTTTGTTTCTCGATTTCAATTGCCTCCCTAAACTTCCTATAATGGAAGTGATCAATCCTGGAAATGACCCTGGACTCCTCAATACATATATGGTGTTTAGTTTTCTCAACATACTGATATTAGTTATGTGCTCTTGAATTCTCTATTTGATGGAAAGACCAATCTCTCATATATAGAACGTCCCACATGAACATGAGATTACGTACACACCTTTCATATTTGTAGAGTCAACTAGATCATTTGATGGATCTAAAAGAACTTCAAATAATATTAAGCAATTTAAATATAGCAAATATTTTAATTTATTTTAAAATACTAATGTGTTAAATCCAAATTAAACACAAAATTAAATACAAATTCCCTTCATTTATATATAAAAAAATATTATAATCACAACAATAATAATAATAATAAATAATATTAAATTACATTTATATCATAAATTTAACACTTAAAAACATATAATTTTCTCATAAATATAAAAACACCTTTCCACACAATTAAAAAAAATAGACACAAATTTATTTTTAAAATAAATCAATAAATAGTAAACAAAAGATATAAGAAATAGTTAAACATTAACACTTTAGAGACACTGATGCTAAGTTAATGTATAGGAAAGCATATAAAAATTAAATACACGATAGGTCACTAATGCTAAGTTAGTGTATAAGAAACTATATAAAAAATAAACACAGGATAGGTATCAAAAGAGGAATTGGAAATAAGCAAATAGTTAGGGAAAAGGTGGAAGATAGGTATTAAAAGAGGAATGGGAAATAAGCAAATAGTTTGGGAAAAAGTGGAAGAATTTTAAAATAAAATTATATGAAAATAAAGAAGAAGGGAATTAAAGCATAGATTATGAGGTGGAGAGAAGAAAGTATAGATTATCAAAACAAGGAAATGAACGTAAGAAGGGAAAAAGAGGAGAGGAAAGTATATATTATAAATGAAAGGAAAATAAGATAAAAGGAGAGTGAGGACATTAATATCATTATAGAAAATATAAAGAAGAAAAAGAGAAAGTTCATTTTTTTTTGGGAGATGGGTGGATAAAGAGAGTAGTAGAGAAAGGGGGTGAGGAAGTAGTAAACAAAGGGGGTTTGAGTTTTAAGGGGAATAAAGGGGGTTTGAGTATTAAGGGGAATAAAAAGAGGAGAAGGGTTGGGTAGTAATAAGTGTAGGATAATTTTAAAAAGAGGGTTTGGATAGTAAACAAGGGTGGGTTAACTTTAAAAAGAGCATATAGGAGGGAAAGGAGAGTGGGGAACAAAAGGGAAGACATAATAATGGTGAGGGCACAAGAGAGGAATATGAGAGAAGGTGGAGGAGAAGGGGTGGATAAAGAGAGTATAGTTTGAAAAAATGTTATTACAAGGGTAAGGCGAAGAGAGCGTGAAAGGGGGGCACTGAATGAATTGGGATTCTTGAGGTTTTTCTATTTCAAAGTTGGTTAATTATGGTTTATTAAGACTAACTAAGTTCAAAATGATATTCTTAATTTATGTTGTTAGGGCTACTTTTGTTCTCAGTAACTTTTTTAACGATCATTGTGTAGTAGTGTTTAGTTTTGGACAAAATTGTAGTTTGGTGAAAGCATATGTGATGCTTAGTTTGTTGGAACATTTGGCAATGGTAGGTTTGATGGTGTTGTCATGGTTGATGTTGTAATATACTCTTCAAGTCTAATTTTTATGGTTTCATTGCTTTTCCCTCTTCCCAAAACTCCAATAGAACTCAAAAACTCATAGACTTCTTGAAGTAGGAGGGGCTTGATTTTATCTTTCACATTGTTGTAGTTGTTCCTAAGATATGTGTATATTTTGAAAGAGGCTAGAGTACTGTAAAGATCATGCTTATCGCTATGTAATTCTCTTTTAAACAAATAGAAAATTTTGACTTACAAAAAGAAAATAAGATATATAAAATATGTTAACATTTAGTTCATATATATATAAAGCTAACAATCTAATAAATTTATTTATATTATAAATAAAATTTAAATTAATTAATTAATATAATATTGTAAAAGAAGTTAAAACTAATTAAAAAGTTTAAAAAACATGACAAAAATAATAGATTGTATCCTATTCATATAAAAAAAAAAAAAAAAATTATTCTTATTAATAAAAACCAATGTCATATATTATAAAGCCATAAAAGTAAATAGTTATAATAATAATAATTAGGAGCGAGGCCTGAAGACCGTAGAGATCATGTTTGTCACGATGTAATTCTCTTTTGAACTCATGGAAATTCTTGAACCAAAGAAAAGTTAAGATATAGAAAATATGTTTAACTATATATATTAAGATGCAGTACATTTAATATAAGATTATAAGGAAAATGGTTAAAAAGATAAATAAAAAAAGGACGGCAAAGAGAAACCGGACAAAAAATAATAAAATGTTATTCTTAATAAATAAATAATAAATGGTATAATAAATAAAGGATTTTAAATATATATTTAAGTAAAAATATGAACAATGTTATATATTATAATATAATAATAATAATATTGAAAGTAAATAAATATTTAAGTAAAAGAGGAAACTCATATAAAATATAATTAATAAAATAAAGGTCATACTAAATGAATGTTATGTAATAAAAGGTAAGGAAAATAGAAATATTAATCACTAACAAAAATAGAAGTAATGATACACATAAGTACACCAAGAATTACTCTCAGAAAACCCACACTTCGGAGAAAAATCCAGCCTAATAATATTCTATTAGATTTCGGCCCAAACCTTGACTAAGCTTATCAAGGAGCCCTTCTCAACCCTTGGTCCCATACATTGACTCGGGAGACCCTTCTCAACCCTTGGCCCCCTCACACTGGACGAGGAGACCCTGCTCAACCCTTGGCACCTTGGTGCTTGGCACAATTGGAATGGAGACAAATATGCCTATTTATAGGCTTCTTTCAGCCAAATACAACTGGCATAATACCACAGGCCACGAAACCATATGCCTAGAACCATTAGCTATAAATTGTCATTCCCTAGTCAAGGTTAATCCTAACAATGAATAGATGCATCTAAAACTAAAAGAAAATAAATTAATACATAAATGGATGAGGGCAAACACTAAGCAAATGATGAAGCAAGGGCAGAAATCCAACTCTTGCTTATTTTCCAACCATTATCTCTATTTAGATTGTAGATCCGCTTCTCAATTTCAATGCCGCTCCCCTAAACCTCCTATAATGGAAGTGATTAATCTTGGAAATGACCTTGGACTTCGTAATACATATATGATGTTTAGTTTTCTCAACATACTTGGCTAAAGCTGAAGAGAAGGACTAATCGTGTTTGATGCCAGTTGTGTGCTCTTGAATTATTTGTTTGATGGAGCAGCCTGTCTCTCCTATATAGGGCATCTTATATGAGCATGGGATCACATACACACCTTTCATGTTTATAGGATCAACTAGGTCTTTGATAGATCTAAAAAAGCTTCGAATAATGTTAAGTGGTTTGAATGTAATAGAAACTTTATTTTTTTTAATAAATGTTATAATAACTCCAAATTAAATACTAATAAATTACAAATCTCCCTCATCATATATATATATATATATATAAAGTTACTTGTATAAAATTACTTATATATCGCAAACTTAACAATGAAAAACTTTATTAATTTTTCTCAAAAGTATATAAACACACTAGATACTAATTTATTTTTAAAAAAATTACACCAATAAAAAAAATCAAAAATAAGAATAGTAAACAAAAGATATAAGAAATAGTTAAACAAGAACATTTGAAGGACTCTCATGCTAAGTTAATGCATAAAAACAATATAAAAATTAAATACAAGATAGGTATCAAAAGAGGAAGAGGAAATAAGAAAATAGTTAGGGGAAAGAGTGGAAAAATTGTAAAAAAAGATTATATGAGAATAAAGAAGAAGGGAATTAAAATATAGATATGAGTATGAGGTGAAGAGGAGAAAGTATAGATTATAAAAGCAATGAAATGGAGAAGGGAAAAAGAAAAGAGGAAAGTATAGATTATAAATGAAAGGAAAAGAAGATAAAAGAAGGGTGAGGGATGTTAAAAGAATCATAGAAAACATAATGAAGAAGAAAATGAGGTTGTTTTTTTTGAGGGGAGGGGATGGACAAAGAGAATAGTAAATAATGGGGTGAGGAAGTAGTAAACGAGGGGGGTTTGAGTATTAAGGGGAACAGAAAGAGGAGAAGGATCGGGTAGCAAACAAGGGTAAATTAACTTTAAAAAGGGCATATAGGAGGTAAAGGAGAGTGGAGAACAAAAGGGAAGACATAAGAATGGAGAGGGCACAAGAGAGGAGTGTGACAGAAGGTGGGGGAAGGGGTGGACAAAAAGAGTATAGTTTGAAAAATTGTTATTACCAGGGTAAGGAGAAGAGAGTGTGTAGGATGGGGAATTTGATTCAATTGGGATTCTTGAGGTTTTGTTGTTTCAAAGTTGGTTAATTATGGATTATTCATTAGATAAATTTTGAGGTCTAAAATAGGCCTCCTAAGGGATATTATAAAATAATAGTGGAAATAATAAATGTGATGCACTTGTTGGATACATAACTTAATTCCTCATCAAAGGAGTGCCCATGTTACATACTTTCGATGAACCCTGCTACACAAAAGATGAGAAATACATGAAAAAACATGATAATTGTGACTGCATTCACATTTTTCATGTGTTTCTCATTTTTCTTATAGCAGGGTACATCAAAAGTATGAAACTTGGGCACTCCTTAGATGAGGAATAAAATTTAGTATCCAACTAGTGCTTCTGCTCGAAATTTGAGTATAATTTTTGGGAGATAAGTTGAAAATACAAGTTGAAAAAGTAGTTTTCTAATTTTTTAATCTTTTTTCTTTTTTACTCCAAAAATAGTGAATCATCCCCCACTGTTGACATCATCATCATCTTGAACCTATTGGTTCTTATGATTTTGGTTATATAATTTTGTTTTGAGGCTCATTTTAGACCTCAAAATTTTTCTAATGAAGATTAACCAAGTTCAAAATGATGTTCTTAATTAATGTAGTTAGCGTTACTTTTGTTATCAATAACTTTTCTAATGATCCTTGTGTAGTATTGTTTAATTTTGGATAAAATTGTAGTTTGGTGAAAGCATATGTGATGCTTAGTTTGTTAGAACATTTGGCAATTGTAAGTTTGATGGTATTTTCAAGGTTGATGTTGGTAATATATTCTTCAAGTTTGATTTTATGGTTTTATTGCTTTTCCCTATGCCCAAAACTTCAATAGAACTCGAAAAATCATAGACTCCATGAAGTAGGAGGGGCTTGATTTTGTATTTCACATTTTTGTTGTTGTTCCTAAGATGTGTCTATATTTTGAAAATGGGTTTGATGTTCCCTTTTTATGAATATTTTAGATATTTTTTCCATGATCCCATGAATAAAAGGAACATAAGTTTGGGTGTTAGAGGATTGGAACTTCAAAGGGAGTGGATTTTCAAGTGGTTATATTTCTAGAAAACTTTATATATGTAACTATATGAGTGACCATGTTTTTGAAGGAATAATGTAAGAAGAGTTTTATTGTGACCTATGTGGTTCTTATAAGAGCTATGAAGGGCCCCATGGACTAATGTGTTCAATAAGATATATTTTTGAGTAGGGAAATGATGAGATATTGTGTATGAATGTAATTCCTAACATTTTGATCATCTACTAATTCAATTTTAACTAACATTATTTTCAATTCTAGTCAACCATCAATGGAACAGGGTTAACTATTCCCATTATATTAGAAGACAAACAAACTCTTTTTATAATCAGGAAATTATGGGAACTATGATAAGTGATGTGAGGTCATGTGTGTGTGTGCGTGCGCGTGTGCGTGTGTGTGCGCACACACATACACACATAAAGCTTTGGCAGATTGACCATGGTCATGCGATAATGGATAAATGTGATGCTTTAATATATTTGTTGACATGTGTGACCATAATGTGTGGATAATTGATTGAATTGTTAATTACATGAGTTAGATGTACACAATCCAAATAGGATGTTGATAGTTCTTTAAGAACATGTATTTTATTTTTATATTTTTATATTTATTTTTTCCTGAAGTCTTTAAGAATATTTATTATGAAATAACATGCAAATTTATACTTAAGGAGACCAAATAAAGTGAAGACTAATAATGCAGGTTCTCCTAATTAAATAACCAAGTTGATGAAATGAGTCATTCTTAGGAATTCCTTAAAAAGGCAATGGAAAATAAGATGGATGAAATGAAAAAGATGGATAAGAAGATGGATGAAAATAGGGGAGAAATAAAATCCATGAAGGAATAAATGCATAAATCTAGCAAAGAAGAATACAATAATCTAGGAATACCATGGAAAATGTTTTCTCATAGAGGCGTCCTAAAAGAAATATGGAGATCCAAGGAAATCATGAAAATAAGGAGACTAACTATGTTGGGACTCAATCACATTTGGGGAGTATTTTATCACAACTAGAGAGCACAAATATTGAATCAGAGAATCATGATCATTCATTACTCTAAGGTCACCAACATCAAAGGTTCAATTCAGCACCAAGAAACTACTTCATTCCAAAGATTAATATGAGGAAGTTTGATGGTAAACATCCTACAATATGGATATTTTGGATGGAGAAATACTTTGATCTACACTAAGTGCTAGCCTCACAAACAATAAATATTGTGTCCTTTTATTTAGAATAGGACAAATTTGTGCAGTATCAATCACTTTGTGAAAGGAAACATATTCTATTGTAGATTGGCCCATTTTTTTTTATGAAAAAATGGTTAGCACATGATAGGGATATTAAGAGAAATACAATCTTCAGTTAATTGGTAAATATTTAGCAAGGAGTTCCAATTACAGTGAACACTCAACAATGCCAAAAGTTTATTCTTAGGGCAATGAAAATTTCAAAGGATAATTTGTTATACCTTTTTATGGAACTTTAGAGGAAAGCATCTAACATGAGGTGAATCTATTTGAACTTAAATCCCTAAAGCATGCTTTTAGTCTAGCAAGGAAAGTTAAAAGTAAAAATATCGCTACTAGAGGAGTGGTCACTAACAACTATTGAGAATATCATGGTCCATCCCCTAACCTCATCCAACCAATAAGGTTGAGACCTCAACAAACAAATGAAAATAGAGCAAAGGGACTATGTTTTAACTGTGATAGCAGTTGTAGTAAGAGGCATAAATGTAGTGAGAATATTGTTCTACATAGACTATGAAGAGGAAGAATATCAAGAATTAGAATTGTCACAAGAAGTAGAGCTAGAATATACTACTTCAACAATATCTTTCCATGCATTGGATAGCATTATTACTCCATAAACCCTCAATATTGAAGGATATATCAAAATTAAAAAATAAATAGTGTTGATTGATTTAGGAAGTACTCATAAATTCATCAATTACAAATTAGCAAGACTTCGTAGTCGCTTTATATTTCCAACATCAGAATTTCTAGTAATTACAAATTTGCGGTGCAGGATAACAGAAATCTGCGACTGACAAAGGAACATTGGCTGGACAAATACCTATATATGGAAATACATGAGATATTTTCCTATTCCTTCCCAGTTAAGTTATATGACTGGATCGCGAAGCTAGCGGATAGCCAAGGAAGGTGGAGACTTGACGATCCTATTGTTTAGGCCCCGGAGCTAATACAGAGACTGGAAGCCTCTGAGGATAAGATCACCTGTGTTGTCGATCATTGGCTCGATCGCCTTATAAGAAGATTTGTGATTAAATTCGTGGTTGATACCTCAGCGAGTTACAGTGAGGTAGAGCTACGCTTTTTCAAAGGTCCGCAAGGTAACTACTTGAAGTATTTAAATACTTGGATTAAGATGTTATTGTGTGAAAATAGGTTATGCAACTACCTTGATGTTCAGAGCTACGTGAAGTGGAAATACTTATAGAAACAAAGGAAGAAAGGGTCTTGAATATAGCCGACTGATTTCACCTCCGTTGGGTGACAAAAAGGGAGTAGCGCAGGCTTCTCCACAAAGTGCAGTTTAGTTAATAAAATAGGGATTCCCGTGACTACCACCTCCACCTACACCACCTCCAACTTCACCACCGTCACTTGCAACTTCACCCATACCACCACCACCTCCACCGTAGTTCCACATGGCGAATTCAGTGAAGCTGCCTTTGTTTAAAGGCTTAGGAAATGAGGACTCGGACTAGTTTTGGTTCATCATGAAAGCTGTATGGGAAGCTTAGGGCATCATAGATGATCACATGAAGAAGGAAACATTGGTTAGTGCTTTGCAAGATCACGCACTAACTTGGTACATCAAGTACTCTAATGATAACCCAAATGCTAGGTTCACAGGGATCTAGACCGCGCTGAATAAAGAGTTCAGTATGCCTAAATCCGAGGCACATTCTATTGTGGGGTTCAAGGAAACCATGATGAAACTAGGTGAGACACCTTGGGAATTGGATCAGAGATTGAAGTGTAAAATCCACGAAGCAAATATGAACTTAACAGATGGACAACACCATGAATGGTTCGTGGCTTCGCTCCTGCCTCACCTAAGGGTTGCACTGTCACAACAGAAGATTACGACTCAGGCAAAGGCCTTGGAGATTTCCATAAGACTACATGAAACACCGATGCAAGAGCTGAATCTGGGGGTTCAATAGATCCATTCACAGTTGCAAAATATTTTCCTTGAAATGTAAAGTTTGAAGCAGGACAGAACAGTTTGACCGGAGGTGCACGAAGAGATATGGTGCCTAAAATGTAAGGGTTAGGGGCATGACAAAGACCACTGCTCGGTATTTTCAAACTATATTATAGAAGGAGGACTGATGCCTTTAAGGCTGGATGCCCAAGTAGGACCAGGCGCGGGGCCTGCATTATGGTGCACTATATGTCAGGTAGTAGGAAAAAATACGACAGATAACTATCATTTGCTGCATAAATTTGTACAAACACTGCAACAATTGTTCTGCAACTTCTGTAGGTTAGTAGGGATGATGAGCAAAACTACTAAAATTATGAATTGGTGATGGATAGAACACCCACCTATAGTGTTCAGGTAGAAATGTGGCCCCCTGACCAGAGTGCTAGGAAGGTGTGAACAGGCTTTCAAGGGCATGGACAAGTCCAAGGTGGAGGAGGACCTGGTAGAGGTCAGGGACAACTAATCTGCTACAACTGTGGAGGACGAAGGCACTATGCCCATGAATGCACCAACCTGATGCATCCATCATGAAAATATTGTACTCAGTTTGATCATGAGGCAGAAGACTGTCCTATGCTAATAGCAAGGATACGTGACAAAGGGGTGCTACCACCTCAGTCAACTCAGAACTTGCTGATGATGAGGTTTGAGCCTCGTGAGGAGGATCTGAATGTGAATATCATGCTCTAAAGTGGAATTGCAATGGGTGATGATAGGGGAAACATCCCGAAGATAGTGCATGGGTTCGTAAAGCTCCGGTGAAGGAGACTTAATTTGATATGGAGCTCGCATGCGAAACGTTGATGGAAGCAAAGAAGAGCTTTGCTGAGGCCTATACCTTAGGGAGCAGGGATAAGCCTGATTAGGAATGGACCCTTCTATGCTTATGACCTTTCTAGATACTTTCATGAAGCTATTGCACGACAGCAAAGCTATGAAGGGGTTATAGGAACTTATAAATAGATGCATCAAAAACACTTCGGGTGAACCACGTGTGGTACGGAAGATTGGTAATCATAAAGCAAGGAGAGGACGAGAGATGAGACTAACCACATAGATAGGAGAATATGAAATGGATTAGGTTATTTTGGATTTGGGGTTAGACACGAATGTTGTACCAAAGTAGACTTGGGAGCAGATGGGGAGATCCACGTTGCAGTGGTCTCTGATTCAGTTAAGGATGGAAAATCAACAAAAGATCATCCCCATGGGATGACTGCAAGGAGTAACTATAGATATTGAGGGCACGAACACATTGGCTAAATTCGAAGTGATAGAAATTATGGATGATAGCAACCCCTACTCTCCACTCCTTGGCATTGATTGGGCTACTGACATGAACGGGGTAATCAAACTAAAGAAGTGAAAGATGATATTTGAAAAGAAATCGCTCTGCGTAATAGTACACCTGGATCATGTTGAAGGATCGCGCTATACTGAACCAGTCCACGATTAAGAAAGCGATGATGATTTGGACTGCATATATAAGATAAAAACATGAGATGAAGATTGGGTGAATCCGAAAGCAGATGGATGAATTACATGGGATCGTGAGAGTTCCTGCACCTCAGACTCTGATGAAGAATTAGAGTGTTGGCAGAATCAGCTACATGAAGTAACCACGTTGAGTTGTAACATGATGACTCGATCGCTGTGCTATGTATCGTCAGAGGTAAGAAATCTACCCACTTACAATGGCCTGAATGATGTAGATGTATTTTTGGATGCATTTGAGAGCGAGGTACCAAAAAAGCAACACTTCCACGCTTTGGACTGGGCACTACACACTACGCCTGCAAGATGGTGGGGTACGCACAAGGGTAGCTTGGACGATGGCGCGACTATAGGAGGATGATGCAAACACGCTTTGGGAAGCCAAAGGTATGAATGATAGACAAATATGATGGGAAGGATGATCTGCACGCATTCTTGGCCAAATGGGCTAAGGCTTATGGAGTGAAGCCCCAACCTAAATGAGTGCACTTGTTCTGTCGCACCTTGGATGTCATCCCGATGAACTAGTACTTGGAGACAGAGCTCTGCCATGGTACAAGTGAATGGGATATTCTGCGTGAAGGATTCATAATGATGTTTAGCTTCAAATATGGGTTTGACTGTATTAACGAAGTGCTACAAGAAGTTAAAGCAACGATCTTTAGGATACCGCAAGATCCTTTGGATCTGATTCAACCCGATTGGACTACTCAGCTAAGCCACACGTTGGAATGCTATAATGTGACTGTTGAAGAAGAAGACGAGGATCCATGAAAGATTAATATCCCTAAAACCGAGGGTCACTGCGAGGTTGAGGGACCATAGATTGAGAATCCTGATATAAACGCGCCACTGAAAACGAAATAGGTAAATATTGGTATGGAGGCGGAGCCCAAATTCGCGAAGATTGGAGATTACTAGGATGACGCGACGGTAGATAAGGTCATTGAATTACTCTGTGAATACTAGGATTTGTTCCCTTCCAATTTTACGAAGCTGAAGGGGATAATAAGAGACCTGGGCATTATGAAGATCACGTTAAAGCTCGACGCGAAGGCGGTTAAGCAAAGACCTTACTATCTCAATCCGAAGTATAAGGAGAAGGTCGTCTTAGAGCTAGACAAGATGCTCGCAGCAGGCATTATTGAGCCCATAGAAGAATCTAATTAGGTGTGCCCAATGGTGGTATAGGAAAAGAAGCAAAAGGATGAAATAAGGATATGCATAGATCTCAGGAAGTTGAATGACACTTGTGTACATGATCCTTTCCCAACTCCATTCACTGATGAGGCATTGGATAATGTACATGGCCAGGAAGTGTACTCCTTCACTGATGGGTTGTCTGCGTACCATCATATCAAAATCACGCCTGAGGATAGAAGCAAGACGACATTCATGACTGAGTGGGGATGTTTTCAATACACTCTAATGCCTTTCAGATTGAAGAATGTGCCTACGATTTTTTCACATGTAGTCATTGTTGCGTTCAAAGAATTCATTCATAAATTTTTGGAGGTGTACTTTGATGACTAGACTATGTTTGGGTTGGTGAAATGACATGTGGCAAGTTTGTGCCTAATGCTAGATACTTGTCGAAGATACCAGATTGTGCTCAATCTGAAGAAATGCCTGTTTTGTGGTCCTTTTGGGTCTCTGTTGGGTTATGTGGTTTGTAGATAGGGACTGATGGTAGATCCCATGAAGATCGTAGTGATACTTAACTTGGAGGCACCGAGGAGTGTGAAACAGCTGCGCACAACCTTAGGACATAATGGGTATTATAGGAAGCTTATCAAGGGCTATGCCCAGATCACCACGCCTATGGAGAAGTTGTTGAAAAATGATGTCACGTTCTGTTGGAACGAGGACTATTAGAAGAGCTTGGATGTATTGAAAGGAAAAATGGTCACCAAACTGCTCTTAGTCTTCCTGGATTGGAAGAAGGAGTTTCATGTACATGTAGACACGTCATGTATAGCACTGGGAGTAATATTGACACAGGCTGACAGAGGAGAATTGGACCATCCTTTAGCATTTGCAAGCAGGAGGTTATCCAAGGCTGAGAAGAACTATTCCACCACTGAGCGCGAAGGGTTATCCATGGTATACATGCTCTATAAGTTTAGACATTATTTTCTGGGTTGACATTTTAAGATGTATACAGATCATTCTGTATTGAAATACCTGGTCAATAAGCATGTGTTGGAGGGGAGAATCTGTAGGTGGTTTTTATTGTTCCAGGAGTATGATTTTGAGGTTATTGTGAAGCCTGGACAACTGAATGTGGGACCAAACTTTTTGTTGCACATCGAAACAGGGGAAGATCCCACTAACTTGGAGGAGGGATTGCCTGACGCGCAGCTATTTGTAGTGCGTGTTGCGGATGGTCACTTTGAAGACATCATACACTTCCTAATGATAGGAACTACCCCAGAAGGTTACATCGTCCAGCAAAAAAAGGAGTTAGTGGTACGCGCCGCAGATTTTTCTGTCATTGCCAGACATCTGTAAAAAATGGGGTCTGATGAAGTATTACAATGATATGTATCGGAGTTTGAAAGGAGTAGTATCATTGCGGACACTCATGGGGGCGTCGTGGGAGGGCATTATGCAGGAAGGGTGACGCGCAGAAGATTATACGTGCAGGGTTGTGGTGGCCAACCCTCCATCATGATTCAAAAGATTACTGCAAGGCGTGTGATGTGTGTCAAAGGATTTTCAGGCCATCACAGAGAGATTAACTTCCTCTGAACCCACAGATGATGTTACAACCTTTTGAGAAATGGGCGATAGATTTTGTGGGACCCATTTAGCCCCAAGGAAAGAAGACGGGAGCTCTGTACATTATCACCGCGACTGAGTATTGACTTGATGGGAAGAGGAATATCCTATGAAGGATTGCACAAGTGCGACTACTGCGAAGTTCCTCTTTGAGTATGTACTGACGTGATTTGGGTGTCAAAAGACTTTGATGAGTGATTGTGGTATGCACTTTCTGAATGAAACGATCAATGTGCTGAAGGAGGAATTTCAGGTATATCACTAAAACATCATGCCTTATCACCCACAGGCTAATGGGATAGTGGAAGCATTCAATAAGGTGTTGGATAACATGTTGACCAAGGTTTTCACTGCTCAGCATAGTGATTGGGACCTGGGCATACCCACAGTACTATGGGCCTATTGGACGACATGCAAAAAGTTGAATGGATACACACCCTTTAGGCTTGTATATGGTGTTGAAGCAGTGATGCCCATGGAATACATTGTGCCTAGTATGCGCATAGCGGCACTCATGGGTATGATGGATCATGAAGCCCTAGAAGAGAGGCTCATGCAGCTGGCTGAGCTTGAGGAAGAAATATTTCTAGCTGGATTTCACCAATAGGTCCAAAAGCAGCGCAAAAAAGCATGGCATGATCGACACATTAAGTTGCGCACTTTTAAGGTAAATGATTTGGTTTTGTTATATGATAGCAAGTTTGATAAATTTCCAGGGAAATTCAGAATGCACTAGTTAGGGCTCTATGTCATTAAGGATATTACCAACGGTGGAGCAGTTCAGTTGGTTAAATTGAATAGAGATCCCTTCCCAGTAAAGGTGAATGGCAGCCAATTGAAGTCATACATCGGTGATATGGCCAGGTGGCTATATGAGGGTAGCATAGTCTTAGCAATCCAGGCAGCTAAAAGGAGGCACGAGAATATAAACTACACTATTCGGGTTGGGGGACTCCGTGATTGGAGGATTGTGTGGAACAAGGAAATGTCACAGGGTTAGCGACAACGTGAAGGGAGCTGAACTACCCAGGCAGAAATCGCGCAGGCCAGCTGGAAAGTGATTGTTAAAGTCATTGTTCATGATTTGACGGTAGGAATGGGGCCAAATGGAGCAGGCATCCAGCATTTAAGACAAACTTTATGGGTAAGATCCTTGGAAATATGCTGCCAATCCAGCATTAATGAACCGAATGTGGGGGGAATGGTCGGATTTGAATATAAAATTCTCTATAAATTACAGGTGGCTGCCCAACAAAAAACACTTGGCATTTTGAGAATTGACTTGTTGAGCTCTCAGGCGCACATGAACCATGAGAACTGCGAAGCTTTGCTATCAATTTTAGTATTTGAGACTTGCCAAAGGAGACACAAAAGTTGTTGCATAGCATCATGTTGACGCTTGCATAAGCTATGAGCGTTGAAGCAATGACAACCGAGGGGGTTGTGCCGGAAGTTGTTAGGGAGGAAGAGGGAGTTTCTCCAGAGGTTTCCGAGGTATTAGCTAAAGTTCCCAAATCACCACAGACACCTAAACCGAAGCCAACCCCAACCAAGGAGAGTGTGAAGGACAAAAAGGGCAAGCAGGTTGCGATACTAGTGCGCACGTCGCCAAGAAGAAAACCACCGAAGGACAAGCCCACCACATAGGAAAAGGGCAAAGCCATTAAACTGGAGCTGGAGGAGGAAGAAATTGAGGACATCCCGATGGATGATGAGGACTTGGGGGTAGAAGTGGAGGAAGTTGAAGTCTAGGGTGCTAACCCTATCACTAAGTTTCCCAAGTATGTCCCTTCATGCAAGGGCAAGACCAAGGTGCCAAAGGACATTGACGAGAGCAAGGTCCCCATACAAAACCCTCTACTGCCAAATGAGATTGCCTTTGAAGGACCGTGCTTAGGGTGGGTTCCTCTGTTAAAGCTAGAAGATTGGGACTTAGCTGAGCATGAGAAGTTCTTGCACTTAGCGACAGAGCAGCTAATGCACCACATTATTTACATAACCACTGGGATGACTACATTGGAACCATGGAAGTGGCTCAGGGGAGTAGACAAAGCAGGTCTACATAACCTACTGTGGGTGCCGCACTATAATCACACCCCCATTACAATATTGGTCATCAAGTAGCTGCTATGCTTGGTGCATGATGGGTGTCTGTGGTTGGAGGAGCCAATACCCATCACTAATAGATTGATCCATAGGATCACACGGCTGTCCTACACAGGGGGAAATCCAGCCATGATGTTTGGTAGAAAAGGTGGCGAGCTGGCCCTTGCAGAGGCCATGAAGGAGAAATTCAAGCTTGTGAAGAGGCCACGAGGCTATGCCATCTCAAGTATCTATGACCCTACAGTCAAGGTGGCCATGCAGATTTTGGCATAAAAGGCTATGAGGAAGTGTTGTGCAGATGAAGTGTCGGCACCAGTCATCTCTCTTGCAGCCCAATGCACTGAAGGAGTCCAGTTTAATTGAGTGCATTATCTCTGCGATGAGTTCCTCGTGAACTGCTGTAAGGCACAGGAGCTCAACAAGACCTTCCACTATGTGTGGCTCTTGTTGTCTATTGTGCTAGTAGCCTGGGAGTTACTAGAAGATAGTTAATTCCCCTTGGTCGTGTCGGACTTGCTAGAAGCAGCGAAGTACACTTCGATGTGAGCAACCAAGGATGCTCAGCGCATCAAGGATAGCAAGATCTTCTGGATCTTGATGGAAATGAACATTTGCATGGCTATCAATCACAAACCGTGGTTGTTTCCTACTGTGTTTTCCAACCTGCAGGGTTACACGGAGTTCAAGGCAAACTTTCACCGTGTGTTCATCAGGGCACAGAAGGACCCTACGCAGACATGTTATGACTTGCCTTACTTGGCAACGGACAACACAATTGATGCAGTATTTGATTGCTAGCCGGTAGAGTGGCACACAACCTCAGACTTGGCGAGGGGGGGGGGGAGCAAGTCTGCCAGACAGCGCAAAAAGGAGGAGGCCAAGCTCAAGATGGCGCAATTGGCCGAGAAGAGGAAGAAGGATGTCACTGACCAAGCCCAGGTAGAGCAAGTTGCCCCCAAGTAGATGAAAAAGCAGACATGCGAAATAGAGAGTGGCTCTGACAAAGACGCGAGGTTGCCCTAGGCAGAAATAGAGGAAGAAATGGATGAGAAAATAGAGCAGCATGGTGTAGACCCGCAGACAACGTCGGATCGCATCAAGCATCCAAGGGAACAAGAGAAAGTAGGGTCGAGGAAGAAATCCAAGGCCACTAAGGCGTTGATGGACCCAATCACCCTCACAGAGGTTGATTTGCATGACATTGGAGACACGGTACTGGATGTCACCGCGGAGGCACTATAGCAGTTTAAGTAGCAGCAACTGCTACTATTGGGGGCCATCCAGACAGGTTTGCAGGAGCTGCAGACCCGCACATCGTAGGGCTAGCACGGTGTCCACTAGCCTCGCTAGCGATACTTCAGAAGCTACTGAGATGTTGCGAGCGATGTCTCCCAAGCGATAATGCTTCTAGATGGAGCACTGACCACATAAAATGAAGCTGACATGCCCACTTTTAGCACCCTCAAGGGAGTGGGGTTAAACTTGGTAGCGTTCCCTGGCAAGGCACTCCACCTATTGCAGGATGGAGTGATCGCGGAGCTGAGGGCCTGTGAACACCGTGCTTTACAGGTGATCAGTGAGCAGAAGATTGATAATGAACAGATGGCGCTACAATGAGACTCTGCCATCACTGTCGTGACCGAGGTAACCGACTGATACAAGCACATAGTTTAGGTCGTGGAGGATACATTCCGAATGGTCCTGGAGTTGACCATTCCTAAGAAAGAACCGGTCGAGGTGCACATTTGCAAGCTTGCTACAGGGGTTTGCAATGCTTGCATAAAGTTGGCTAAGGTTGAGCTGGAGCTGAACCTATAGATTGCAAATTTACAGTTGAAGGCTTAGCCTTAAACTCTATGAGAAGTAAAGGAGCAACGTGCAACCGCTATCACAGAGGCGATCGCAGTGGTAGACAGTGCAGTAGAACACTGCACACAACTTTTTGAATTGTCGTTCAAGGTCTCAGCGAGCCTACAGGAGGACCCTAATCTATAGCGGCCAGAGATAGAGGCATGAGAACTACAGCAGCGCTATGACGAAGTAAAAAGTACAACATGAATCTTCGCTCTCACACAAAGACTTGCGAAGCTATAGGAGGCCAAGCAATTGAAAGAACAGGTAGATGCAGCGCAACACAAGGAGGCAGTGTTGAAGGCACGCTTGAAGCCTTGGTTGGATGAGGCTTATTCGGTCATGAACTCTATTGAAGGTAAGCTTGCTCATCTGCAAGCGACTTAGCAAAAGCTTCAAACTGATAGTTCAGGACCAGTGACCGAGCAGTTGGTTGAAGAAGCGAAGCAGGTGGCAGCACAGTGCACTGTCGAGGTTGCCATCATACAAGTTGAATTGAGAGGTCTTGATGCCAAGATCTCCTCTAAACTTTGCATTATGCTCTCTATTCTCCAGTTCTACACACAACTCCACCTTTGATTTTCTCAACACTCTACACTTCTCTCTACATTGTACTTTATAACTCAACCAATACTTTTGTCCATTATAGGATTGATCTACTACTAGAATTGATCACTGCTCCTCTAGCACATTCAACACTTTGTTTTGATAACTTTCTCTCATTTGCTTGATATGTTATAGTTTTCTCAGCATTATTGGTTTTGGTTATTATCTCATGGTTACTCACCCTATTCATATATATATATAATTTCAACACCAGTTTCAAATTTTTTCTTTGCTTTTATATTTTATCCCTTTTTCTTACCATGGACATTGATCCATAGTATTATAGCTTGACTAGGCCACATAGACTTCTTGACCAGTTCAACACACCACCTTTTGTTCATACTATGCATTTCATATTATTATATGGCACAAGTCTTTAACTATGTCTATGCATTTTACTTAGCATCTTTTCCTATATGGATCCTTTACTATGGCCTTCATAGTTCTTATTCACATTTTAACTCCCTTTATTCCAAATGAAAAACCATAGGCACTTAAGCTCATACACTATGTGGCCCATGCCATGAGTGACTAAGAACTTTGGCATAACCTTGACACCTTGAAACATGACTTGGCTATATTGGATATTAGAAAAAACTCTAATCCTTATCTATTCTGACCTCCCAATGCCTAATACCTCAGTAACGACCCACAAGGATTGAGCCCCTAGTTTCCTGCAACCAAGGCCTTGAACCCTAGTTTTTCACTTTTTCACCCAAAACAAAATACACTTGAATACTTCACTAAACATGGTCCTGGCGCAATTCCTGAGATCTTGTGTATGCCACATGAGTCCATTGTCGACCAATCAGGGTTTTCCACATGGTCCCATTTCTATGTCATCTACCACGTCTTCATTGCCGGGTCATACCAAATATTGTCTTTGACTTTTATAAAAAAAAATCAAACTCTTGTGCCTTATGCCCCGATACAGGATACACCATGTCTACATCACCTTCCAAGTCACCTACTATGTCATCTGTTGTGACCAATCAAAGCATGCCACATGTCTGAGTGCTAACATATACCTACCACTTGTCACCTGCCAATCATCTAGTTAGCTTGTCAAAAGTGCCAAATCTTCTTGCCACATGTCATCACTGCATGTGTTGTATATGTAAGATGATAATGGTCAGCTATCATGCTAGAGCATCTAAAATGTTTTGGATGTTTTGTTTTAATTTTGGAGGACCAATGTATGAAACAGATTTATAATAGTGATGCCTAACCTTTTTGAATAATACTAATACTTAAACAAAGGGTTGCTATTAAAATCCACAAAGTGATTGAGCTTATCTAGTGATGAGTATAAATAGAAAGATGATATGACTATTACAGTTTTTCAAATAGAAAATCAAATAACCATTAGTAAGAAAAACCTTCAACCAATGTTCAGAAAGTTTTAACAAAATATGCCTAAGATTACAAAGAGACTGATAATTTATGATTTAGAGGGAATTACTTAAACTAATAGTTTCTGTAATTCATTCTCTTTAAAGATGATCACTTCAGAGAGTTTCTAGGAGTAATTGAAACAAAACTGCTCCTACTTGGTTATCTTTGTAAAACTCAAGAATATGAAGAAAACAAAGTGAATGAAAACAGGAAAAAACTTACAAGGAATACGAAATTGTATGAATCAAAATTCAAAATCATTTGCTTTTCTATTAGTGATTCAAAAAAGCTAAGTACATTTAGTGCTTACAAATGTTTCTTCAAGGGTGAAACCCTTAATAACTCGTGAAAGAGAGTTATTTATACAATTTTAGTGTTAATAAAATATCCTAAACAAATTTACAAAAATATTTTAATACAAAATCAGAAAAATGAACTGATAGTCGACCACTATTTTGTTGTTGAACTATTGATGATTGTTCCCCTAAATTCTGAATGTTGTTGATCTGTTGATGATTGTTCCCCAAAATTCTGAATGTTGTTGATCCTTATTTCAATCGAGTAAATCAGTTAACTGTTCTAGTGTTTTTCATCTATGACAGATAATTTAATTAACCTTCGATAAACCTCATCCATTTTTGTATATTTAGTAAAACTGGGCTTTACCAAAAATATGTGTTTTACTTCATTAAGGATGAAAAAGGTATCTTGGAGTGCATTCAACACAAGATTTGGTGTTGTTGTACCCTTTATATTTGAAACCGTAGTTGCACTAGTTGCAACTTCTATAAGTTTGCAGACATAGTCTTCAATGGGCATTAACTTATCATTTAACACAAATATGGAGGGCAAACCCTTGCTGGTCAAGGGTTCCAGCCTACTGAAAAAAAACGTTGAACTATGCTATTTACACTCTTGCACTTTTCCTTCAACTGAAGAATGAGATTTTTTTTTGTAATAACTTTCTTCACTTCTAGTATTGTTGCTATCTTGTCATCAATACCCAATTCCTCAAGCTCATAACTGTCTTTAGAATTCAAAAACTTGATTATTTTAGTGGCAACTGTTCTTCCCTTCTTCGTTTGGCTATCTTTTCAGTGCAAGTGGAGTTTGTACATTTGAAGTAGAGACTGCATGTTCTTCAGCTTATTGAAGGGTGTTTTCCTTCCATTCTAATAGATTTTTATATTGCTCAATTTCAGGCCTGGTTGTGTGATGATATGGAGTAAATTTATTTTCTAACCTAAGTTTAGAAATCACTCCCATTGGGTCATAAGACCAAGTAAATATAAGGCCAAACTTCATCTCTTTCAATAACCTGTCTGCTTCTTCTCTTGCTGCTCTAGTGTTACATATGAATGGACCAACCTGAGTCTTTAGCTTAAACTGTGATTTCTTCTTTGCAGCCACAAAATGCACTTAATCTACATTAAGCATCTGCCTAATATATTCTAATGCAAAAATTCTCATAGGGAGGTACTTAGGAAGCTTATAAGGTGGAAGCTCACAGCCATTGACTCTAATCTATGTATAATTTGGTAAAGGTACCAATCTCCTGTTGTTGCTTGGTCAAGTAGCTGCAAAACGTTTACAATTTCATCACTAATTCTTGGTTTTGGAGTGCTGCTCAGAAGATTAATGGCTGGGTGAACAAACAATTCTATGAACTGTTTATATGAAAAATCTTATTTCTCCTTCATTCCAATAGAAGTCCAAAAGATAACTAATTGTTGGTTCCCCTCTTCATCTAGCTTCTACAAAGTGAATGGAAACTTGTCCCCCTGAAAATAAATAAAAAGATATACAAGTATTAAAACATACTTGAATACCTCTTGAGTATTGAACTAGACAAATTGTTCATGAATGGCCTGAGCTAGAAATTGACTAAAGTTAAATATAACAGTGGGTTTGGAACCAACAGAAAAGATAGACAAGAAACCAATGATGGCTTCATCTACATATTGATCAGAATAGTAACCAAGGAGATAAGAGAGAATGGTGGTAATTTGCTTAGTTTTCTCTGGAATATTGATGAATCATAGGAAAAGTTCTAGGGCTTGAGCTCTTTTAGTGAAATCTAGTTTCTGATAGGCTTTCATGAGAAAAATGAGTGTTTGGCACAATGGTTGGGCCCTGCAACATCTGGTCAATGGACTGAGCATTGATGGAGCACATGATTTCCCCTGTAGGTGAGATAATAGCTCTTTGACTAGGGTCATAAGATGCTTGACATTTTCTGACAAATTCAAGTGCTTTGTGGGTTTGAGGGAAGATGTAATGAGGAAGATGGGAGTCCCAAAGTCCAATTTCATCTGTTTGATCAACGAATGGGTCCTCCATCCAGCAATAGATCTCAAACAGGTCAAATTTGGACAAGGACTCATGGATTTTACAGTCTTTGTCAGGTAAGGGAGTATGATGGAAATCAACTTGTGGATGAATGGTAGGATTTGGGGTTTCTGCAACTTCCTTCCCCTTAGGAGGCATTCTGGTGATTGGATTACAGACTGAAGGTGACAGAAATGAGAAGGATTCGGCTGAAATACAGTGATAACAAAAAAACAATACAATTGAAACAGATTGAGTGAACTTGGATGCCAAATTGCTTGTGAACAGGACAGAAAGTTCACTTGAATGGTGAATTTGTCATTTTGGCTATAAGCTACAAGTATCCAGTGATCAATTGAGTTATGGGAATGCATTGTGTAACAGTTTTTATGAAAGAATAGGGTTTATAAGGTATAAAATGGAGTGGGTATGTTATCAATGACTAAATTCATATTAATTCTCCAACGGGACTAAGAAACAGATTGGTGGAATATTGATTATGGAAGGGGTGGCGAATTAAATGGTTAATGGGCAAACAGGAGGGAGATTGGTCCACATAAGGATGATGGGATAGAGGAAGTGACGTGGGAGCGACGGTGACGGAGAAGGCCGAAAACTGCATTTGGGGGTGAGTTTGGGCGGTAAGTAGTTTGCGATTTCAAGTCCCGAAGAACTAGGAGCGAGGTTGGCAGTTTCGAGGGGCAGTTTCTAAAACTGCTGCCTTTGGACCCCCCAGCCCCCCGCTGATAACATTGGGACGGCAAGGGAGGGCCAAGGAGGAATATAAGCTGTCAAAACGGAGGGAGGTGGGAGGGATGAAAGGAAAATGGAGGGAGATTAGTGGAGTGAGGCAGAAGGTAATGGTGGGGTCCAAAAGATATGGCAGATGTGACAGGTGTGGGGTGAATCAATAGATAAAGCGTGATTATCATTGAGATTTGGCACATTATGGTTAATTAAAACTATTTGTTACATACACATATATCCAATGTTTAAACTTAGGATAAAAATCCTATCATGCTCCAATTTCATTTTATTTCTCTACTTACCCTTAACTTTCCTAACATTTTTCGCAATCTTAGCCACCCAAGTGCATTTAGACTAGCAACTCAACATTTTCCTTTTAATGATTAATCTACTTCTACCCCTTATTGCTCCCATTGGCTCAGATAAAACTATTGAGCCAATTATATTTGCTACTTATTAACAAACAAATTAAACCTAATCCAATCATGATTAAACTGTACGATTGGATTGTATGAACTAGTGTGACATTTAAACAAACTGCACACAACTTTATTTGCAAAAATAAAATTGACTAAGAGTAGTGGCATTTGGAGGTGCAACACTTTCAGAATTTATTATTTTTTCTTTTATTTCTAATCTAACATTTTATTTTTGCCTTCCTTTTTTAGGGCATCTATTCTAAAATTTTATTTGATATGGACTTATTCATCAAAATATTCGTAACATTTTGTTTCCTTATTCTTTTTTTTTTTCCATATCCTAACTTAACATTTTCTTAAAATGTATTTTTCATTTTTTCATTTTTTGAACTAATAAATGCTAACTTACCAAAACCAAACAATGCTACAACAACATGCACCAATGTCATCAATCCTGCCACTTATCATCCACATGGAGGAGGCATGTCATACCAGGGCCATGTCATAGCGGGCTATTGTCTACTTTGTTCCATCTAGTACCTAATGCTTTGATACCCTGGAATACTTAAGTGCTGCTACACTTGTCTAGTACTCACTATATTGATTTAATCATTGTTAATCATGGATTAAGGGTCAAGATTAAGGAAGTTGTATTTCAAGACAAAGTCGCTCATTTTAATTATAATTTTTTTTGCCAAATTATATACTACTAGGTAATATAACTAAACTATGCCTTCAGCTCATACTGGTCCATGCCTTTGTGTTTATGCACTGGACCCTATCTAGTCAATATATCAAACCCCATAAAAACATCAAATTTCATGAAGATAACAAGAAAACACCAAATTTCATTCCTTACGAAAACACCAAATTTTGTTCCATTTCCTTATTATGCACTTTGTTGTTTATATTGCTTAACCTTGACATGACTCCCCTGAAGTACCTTTATCATCAATAACATTACAATTTACATCAATAAAAACACACACTTTCAACATTTTGAAAAAATTCCATATGGAAGACATTACTCAATTTGTGCTTGAAGGCAGCTTAAAAATAAGCATGGGTGTGATATCACCTTATCAAATTATCCTCAATTTCTTTTCTCAAATAGAAATTTGAAGGATAAATGCAAGAACATTCTTGATATATCGGTCAAATCACTTCGATGAATTTCGAGGTGGTAAAAATGATATTATTATAATATTTTCTTTGGAATGTTGGGAATGAGCCATCTCTAGCACAAAGTTGAAGAAGATTGTAGAAAGTTGTAGGAAGGGTTTTCTATATACTGGCGTGGATAATGGAATGACAGAAGTTATAAGAAAGGAAAAGGGTCAGTTGGACCAACTCAACCATATGTTAAAGAAATCATTTACAAAAATAAAGCATCTTCCAGTGAGGCAACAAATACTTATTCCAATATTGAATATGGCTAATGGTTAGTGGAAAACTAAACTATGGAATATGATGATCATTTCGATGAAAACCTTATAAATGAATATTTTATGTCAGGTTTATATTTATTATATTGCACGGAAGTTTAGAGGGAGATAATTTATGCAAGTAATAAAAATATCAAACCTTCTAAGGCTCAAAGGAGTTTTTCATTTTAAAATATATGGTAAAAAGTGCAGAGATTTAATTGATTGATGGGAATGTGAAGTAAATCAGGTTGATGGATTACATATTATAGACTTGGGTATTAAGAATCTAAAAATTTGGTGCGATTATTTGTTAATCGATTTTAAATACTAAAATTTTAGATGTTAAAGTTGGTGATGGGACTTGTTTTTTATTACTTATATCCTCTTACACTATGAGTATATGAATGACGCCTCCAAAATTTGAACATTGGTAAGACTACTTGCAAATCAAACACTAAATAAGAAAACATAATACAAATAAACTCATTCACATAAACTTTAGAAAAACTAGGGAAAAAAGGATTATGGTTTAATATGAAAATGAGAAATCTATTAAATTAAAAGCCATGTTATCATGGTTATGGTTTCTTGCCAGAAAAATGCATTGTTGATACACAAGGTTAAAAGCCATGTTATCATGGTTATGAATGTGAAAATTGCAATGCATATACAACATGAAAAGAGTTACACTTCAATGTTACACTTCCCTAGTTTTACCTAGAGAAAGGTCTCTTCTAGATCACTGCAGCATGCTAATTATGAACCCTTTGGCTAATTGTGCTAATCTTTGACCATCTACTTCTGTTCAAAGTTGAGATAAAAAAAAAAACTAACACACAATGACATATTCGATGAAGCAACCAAGTACCATGCATGGCCTCAATTTGCATTATAGGAAAAAACACTTTGAATATACCCATATGTATTATTATGGAATAAAGTTAGGGTGAATGCTATAGGGAAATGATTAGTGCTGATATATTAAAGGGGATATATAAGTTTAATTTAATATGCTCATAAAAGTCAAAACATCAAGATATTAAAAATATTGGTTTTATAATGAGAAAGTTGTTAACTAATTTCCAAAAGAGAATAAAAGAAATAACCAAAAATAAGGGGGTCATTGGATAGGAACAAAGACGAAAACTTAAGACAGTAAGAAGAAAATTTTAACAACAAATCAAATACCAACTAACTGATTTGCCTCCCATCATACAAATTCAGATTAGCTTCTTCTCTTGTGAATTTAAAAACCTTTTTATGTTTTATTTACTTTCAATGCAACTATACATCCTATAAATGATCGGAATTTAGTCATTGAAATGATCGGAATTTAGTCATTGAATCTATTTTCACAGAGTAAAATCTTGTACTGATGTTTCTTGGACTCTTTTAATTAATCATTAATTTATAACAATAAAATATACAATTTTTTTATATTTAATGACTATGTTAAAGTTTGATTAGTGTATTTTTCTAAAATTTTGTGATTAGTATGGTATTTATTATCAATGATTTATCATGATGGATACATTTATCAAAAAATGGATCTTAAAATGTTTACAATTGCTTTGTTAGTTATTAGATTTACAAGGTGAATTCATTATTTTGACACATGCAATGAGTTTTCTATATAATTTTAATACATTTTCTGCTCATTAAATTGTTTGGAAAATAATCATGCTATTTTCATGAATGTCTCATATATTTGTCCTCCTTTATTTCAATGAGTATCTATGTTATTCACTTTGTGTATCCTTTTTCTAAATCTTTCACCTATTAACCTTGAAGTATTTGTGTTGTGGGAATATAGGTTCCCATTGGAGGGGCATTGGTCCAGAAATATTAGTTTGTATGTACTTTTGTCTCTAACCTATTTGAATACTTCATATTTTATTTTAGTTTAACCCACCTTAAATTGGAAATCTAAAGGCTTAAACAAATTGTTCATAGGTAGTTCAAAACGATTATCATTTGTGACACATTGAGGGTCACCTCCTCTGGTCCAAGGGCTAGCTTGGGACCTAAAGCAGGGATATTTTCCTAATATCCATAGGATGCATTGGCATTGATCCTTAACTAGATTAACTTGAGGGACAACATGTTGTCCGGGACAACATGTTGAAAGGACAACTTGCATGGAAAAATGGTACTCTAGGGAGGGTAGAGGAACATTTTCCTCACTTCATTTAGAAAATGTTTATGGGTCCAAAAGCATCATAAAATGGGAAGGTATGATCCATATTATATCATTATTTTAATTTTCATCATTCTCAATGATTTTAGAGTATTAAACTTAGAGGGATCATCTCGCAAACACATTTTTACTAGCAAGTCCCAATTTAGAGAATTGGGGTATGAAATTTTATTAAAGAAGTTTGAGGCATAAAATGAATCTTTTGCAGGTTACAAAAACTCGCACTTGTGTCAAACCCCCTAAGTCTTTTATACACTTAGAGACCTTCCCAATACTGCATGAAAGATGTCAATCAAAGTTCAAATGAAAAAGTTATGCCACCTAGAAGTTGACCTTCTTGTTTGACCACCATGATTTGAGAGGATACCATGTCAGCCCATGTTATTCATGAAAAATGGGCTAGCTGCATGGGGACTATTAATAATACTATAGAATGACCAAAGTTGTAACTCTAGTTGAGAGTTGAAGGAGTCAAACCAGACCCCTAGTTGGCTAATAAATTACGAGATTACGAGGTGCAAATAGAAATAGGATAATGTGGAAAACTTATGGAACTAGAACTAAGGCATAATGAATATGGCACAAAATGTTGATAATGCAAAGGAAAATACATGGAAGGACATACCTTCATATGCCAAGATACAAAAAAACAGTCATATGATCTAGTGAATGTCACTTTTACACCAAGGATTGCATCATGTAATTTTTCTCAACAAATAAACTAAGCTTCAAAAGTTTGTTAGTGACCATGGAAAATCATAACATATAGGAAATTAAACATTAGAAGGTTTATTAAAATGAGAATATACATGTTATCTTAGGAAAAAAGGACATAAATTACCTCTTTATCCATAGTAAAAAGAGTTCATCAAAGTAAAAGGATATCATTTTGACATGTATTTTTGTAGGATTTAGCTAAATTTGGAG
This sequence comes from Pinus taeda, assembly GCA_000404065.3. Classification (NCBI taxonomy): domain Eukaryota; kingdom Viridiplantae; phylum Streptophyta; class Pinopsida; order Pinales; family Pinaceae; genus Pinus; species Pinus taeda. Next base: position 43,854 of record APFE031626401.1, on the reverse strand, counting down.
AAAACACCCTTCTCAACCAACCTTATGATACAAATATTGAGAGATCCAAGTCACCATTTGATGCACCATTTGTTATAGGTTAGTCATTTTATTCTTTTCTTCAATTTTCTATCTTTTTCAACTTTTCCTGTGAGAAATGGACATGTTTTGACTCCCTTTTTCACCTCGATTGCATCATTTCTCTAGCTCAAGCCTACTAGAGTGACATAGAGACTCTCATCGCTCCATTGACCCTTTTACTAATCAATGGTCACTCTTGAGCTTCAAGATCGAAGTGATCGAGGTCAAATTTCCTTAGAACTAGTGCTAGGTGCAGTTGTTTCTTGGATATATTTCATTGGATAATTACTAATGTTTTTTATTTATTTTTTACAATGATTGAGTGGAAAGAGTGAGAACATGAGATGGATGGGTTGAGATCCCTCCACCATCAATTGACCCTACTATATTTGCATGCATGTGGCCTCATAAAATTCTTCAGGACTCAAAACATGAAGAGTTAGGTGCCTTTACTTCATAGGCTTGTGGGGATGTGGGATCCCATGAACCAATGGTTCATGGTTCATGGTACAATATCAAACACTGACTCTAGATATTGAGAATGTCTACTTCCTCATAGGAGTATCAAGGTGAGGATCCCTTGTAGTTGCCACAATAGGAAGGGTTATTGGGGAAGAGAATGTGGATAAGTATATGGCTAGGTATTTCCAACCAAGGGTTTGCAAAACAAGTGGTAAGATTCCTACCAAGCAAATAACAAAAATATCCCTTTGCATTATTCTCTTCACCATCACTTGAGTACTGGGTTTGATAAGGCCTTAATTTTCTTCTAGGGCTCAAGTGATATCATAATTATATGCATGTATATGACCTTATTTAATTAGTGTGTAAGGCTTATGAAAGAGTAGTTAACAAAGTGTAGGATAGGAAAATAGAATAAATTTGAATATGACAACATTTTGTACCTTTGGATATCCATTTATGGTTGACTAATGTAGACCTTGGCTGATGAAGCTACTTCAAATCCCACTCCTAGAGACCTTGTCCTTTCTACTTACACCTATAGTCCTACACACATCATAGACAAAGGACCTATTCCTATTCCTACTAAGCATAGAGCATAAGATACCTACTAAGCATAGAGCATAAGATACCTACTAAGCATAGAGCATAAGATACATCTAATGTTAAAATTATAATTGAGTTCAAATCCAATAAAATGAAACCAAATGCACATAATAATTGAGGGAAATAATTTGAAATTCACATAAAAGGAAATGGAGTGCTTACAATATTCTATCTTGGATATGAGCATATCCTTCCAATACATTGACCCCTCGTTGTCTAATAGTCTAAATTCAAGGTCACTTGAACATGTAAATATGGTGTCCCAAAAATCCACTAGCATGTACCTACAATATGTTTATGTATCCCTTACTCTCCACTAGAATGATCTTCCTTATATATGCTTCTTGTAGATCTTAGAGTATTTCTTTGGACACCTAGGGCCAAGAGAAGTTAGGCTAGGGCTCCAATTATTGATTCTACTTGATCATTTCTCTCTCATTCAAACTGATCATCTTGGAAAACTAATTTCTAGAAGGTTTACTCTTCATTGTTCCCTTATTCAGGTAAAAAGGTGATGAATTTATCTTCTTCACTCTTTGAACGTTGCATCAAAGAAATGCATCACTTTTATACCACATAATTAGATCAATGGAGCAGTGATATTTCTCTCAACAGATGTGATAGGTGTATATTATCTCTATAAACTAGTGTAGGTTATGTTAGGGTCCTTCTTCCAACCCTATTGTGGTAAATAAGGTGATAAAAACCCTATGTTGGTAAATAGAATGATAAAATAAACCCCTTATTGGGTAATTTTAGAAAAGGAATTAACGACTAACATGCACTACAATCTACATAATCTTGGGTAGTGGTGGAAGTAAGGAGTTGCAATTGAAGGAACTAGATAGGACTTGCTACAAATCCAAGTACTTAATAATTTAGATCAACCCTCAATACAAAATATAACTAAACAAGGTTTCTAACACTATACACTATGGATCCATGACATGAAATTCTAGTACATGGCCATGAAGGAACACATTGTGGATCCACGCCATCAAGAAAAATATCATAGCCACAAAATAGTATACTTTAGTAGGATACAGGCACAAATAAAAAGAGTACCCTTCAATGTTCGTAAAAGTACATAGTATGGTACAATCCTCCATCAAAGCTTGGGAGGGTTGACATATAGGAGTGAGATGCCCCCAAGCCCAAGATTTTTATCCAAACCCCAATGGTATGATTCTACATCATATGAATAGAAGAACCAATGTTGACCATATTAGAAATTTCTTGTTTATCAGTCATCGGTATATACCATTAATAGACTCCGAGGGAACCCACAAATGATGAAAACGGACCGTGAGATACCGCCAAAAATCGATGGAGTGAATAGGTAATACAATGTCAAATTCTTATGGAATCAATTGATTAGTGATCAATGAGGAAAACACATTGTCACTTGCAAGGAAACCTACCATTGAGGATTGCAAGGTCCAAGGTACTACTAATTTCCGAACCCCTCTTCTAGATAATGAGTTAGCATCAATAAGATGAGATCCATCTAAGGGGGAAATTGATATATCACTCATAAATCAATAAAAAATAGTTTGAGAGATGTTTTGAATAGTTGAAGTCATCAAATATAACTAACACAAGGATGACCAATAGGAATATAGTTGATTTATTGAGGTTTAGAACTCCCTTGAACATTTTTGGCATGACATAGGAATGACTTGGAAGAATTAAATGATGAGCACCATGTGATATCGTTAAAAAATGTAGGAGGTGTTGAGGCATGTTTTATAATGACAAGAAGATTAACCAATTAGAGGAGTATTTGAATCATATGTATGGTATAGATCCTAGGCAAGATGTAACTTAATTGTATGACAATGAAACAAATATGTGTCATGTTCAAGGTTGACATAATTGATGTCCTCACTTCTTCATATGGACTCCAATAATTCCCCAACCCTCACTATTATTTTTGTTTAGTATCTCCTTCATATATTAGCAAGCATGAAAGAGAGAACAAATAAGCTTGATTGTATCTTTTTATTTTAGTTTTTAAGGGCCTAAAAAAGAGGAAAAAGTATGGTTGGTGTCATCCTTATTATTTTAATGATTGAGATAAATGGAGAAGAGAAAGCTCATCATATTTCACTTTCGTGTAATTTTTTAACGAGTATGAGAAGAATGCATAGCAAGCTCATCCTCAAGAAATGAGTGGCATAAATGGGAAGCATCTAGTTTTGAGTTGGAAGAACCACCCTATGTAGGATGAAGTATATAGGTTGGCAAGGTAAATCCACTCATCACAATGATTTCTCCTAGAAGGTTAAAATCACAAAGTGAAAGAAAAATATGATGCCAATTGCAAGAGGTCAAAGATGATTGTAGTGGTAATAAGAAAAGTCATATTAATATCAAAATTTAAGAAATGGTGGATCTTTTGTTTAATACAAGCTCAAGAATAAAATCATATTTTGGGAATTTAAGTACATATATAGTGCTTGATAAGTATCTGACACTCACATGTATCTAGAATGAAATAGGTTTGAGTCTTTTCCTGGCCCAGATACGGATGTTATATGTGGGAAAATGTATTTGATATATGGAAATGTAGAAGGTTTGGTAAAATAAAATTTTTAATATTGTCAAATTCAAATTGAAAGAGAGCTTTCGATAATGTTGTTATGCAAATAGTTCCTAAGTGATTCACATTTTTATATTATTTACAAGCTAACACAATAAAATATATCTAGTATCTAAGCACTCGGGATATATCAAGGAACATGATTATTGTTGAGGATTATAATTGTCCATGTAAACAACCCAATCACTCAATACACTAATTGTTAACCAGGGTATGTGTTTTATTCCAAATTTATCGTGCAAGATATATTTAGGAAAAAAAATCTAATATGACATTAGTTACCTACTAACATGCAATCTTGAGCAAGAAGCACAACCTTTTTGAAAACATTCTTCAAAGATCAAGCACTTGTTGTAGAATAGATCACACTTTCTTGAATGGAAATGCTCTTCACACTATTATGGCATTGAAATCACACTATTGAAACCATACTTGCATAAATAATGACACTCTATCTAGCCAAACCTCTCTCTTGCGTAAATAAAACAAATACAGTCTTTGCAAAAGCAAAATGACTAAGATATCATAACCACTTTGAATAGGCTCACCAAATCTCATTATCAAAATATCATCAATAACATCAAGCCATGAAGAACAACTAAAGGCAATATTCTTGTAGTAGTAGAAATAATATAAACTTGCATGAATCTGTAATAGCCATGATTGAGTAACAACAACCCGTAATTCATATAAAATACACTTGTAATTCAATGTTGTTAGTTTTTGTAGCATCGGAGGTGTTCTAGTCTCAAAACTTTATGGAGATGCTAAAACACAGGAGTTCTCCATAACCTAGAAATCATTTCTGCAAATTCTACATATAAGTGTCTCAATTAGATTATTAACCTATTTTTTAATATTTCCTAAGTCTAAACTTAGGAAATATCATTAATTAATCAGAATTAATTGAGATAAGGTGTGAATCATCTAGAAACTCACATATATTAACAAGGACATGATCTTGGATCGTGATTAAGTTTTATCCAGAGAAGGAAGTAGAGATAGTGAGGGGCAGAGACAATGAGCCTAGAGGAAAGTTTTTCCAGATTTGGAGAGTCAGCTACAGGAGGGCAGAGTTTCCTTAGTGAGGTTGCACAGAAGCTTTAGAGGGAGAGTTCAATTTGGCTAGACAGAGGGTTGAATTAGTTGCTGGAGGCCGGGAAGATTTCCGAAAGGTTCCAATGAGTCATTTTGAAAGGATGGATTGGGCAGGCGACTTGTTTGTTGTAGTTCTAGGCAGATCATTCTAGTGCTTGTGCAGCTTTGCCTTATAGGTTGATGTAGGGGTTTCGTGGAGCCCATTCAGAGCCAATTTCAAAGTTGGATCAGTGTTGGGTGAGACAAAATTTGTCTCACTAATTTTTGTGGATAATTTCTCCTGTAGTGAATTTCCAGTTTGTGCATCCAGATTGTACTCAGAATTTCACTGTTTCATAATAATAAAACCCTCAGTTGTTGCATCAGTTTTCACAATTTGAGTTTTTTCGGTGACATTTGTCTAAAAATAATTGTGCTAATTTTTTATGTGTGTGTGCTAGAATATTTCTCAGTTTCCAGTGTTATTATTTTCCACAATTTTATTTGTGAAGGTTGCAATGTGAGTTATCTGATATTTGTCATAGTAGATAAATTGTTAAATTAATTAACAATTAGAAAAATAATTTCTAGTTGCTACAATAGGATTTTAGACTTGAAATTTTCACATGGTATCAAAGTAGCATGATTAATCATCCAGGAAGCTTAGAAGCAGAAGAAGGAAAATTCACTATTTAGAGGGAGAAACATGTTGAAATTTTCTCGTGCTACACAGTACCTAGCCAGACAATTAAAATTATTGGGAAAGGGTTTTATTTTCAATTGGAGGGTAGCAGAAAATTTGATTTACCCAGAATAGCGATTCCAGCAAGAAGAGGGAGCAACAACAGCTCAGATTTTTGCTGAGCAGATTCCTTGGTTGGATGCAAAGGGTTTTGCGGTAGTTTGTAGTAGTAGAATCAACGTTGGGTGGAAGAGTAAAGAAACACATGGGAATTTTCACTCAGAGGGTTTCTAGCCAAGAAATATGATTATCCCAGTTGGAGGTGGCTAGTAGCAGCTAGCAGGATTGCACATTCTGTCATGCGGAAAGAGTTATTTTTGCGGACAAAACTAACCTCCCTAGGAGTCTAAGACTCTCTAGTGACAAACAAACCAAACAAGAGCAATCCTTCTCTAAACACACATTATTCTATGAGAGATCAAGTGTTTTCCGATCTTACCTTGGGTCCAACGCTTGTTGTAGCAGTCCAGCCTTGCTGATCCAGATGAGCTCCTCCTTCACTTTAAGACCTGCATACACTAACAAAGCAAACGATTACATAACACCTGAATATTCATCATAAAACAAAGCATATTCATCACATAGACCAAGGAGTACATGAAATAATTCATTAACAACAAATCATTGAGAAGAATGGACTTATTTGTATTAAGGAAACAAAAAAGGAACCATTACAACCTGAGCCTTGGTGTTGTGCAAGCTCCTCCCAGGGTCCAACAAGAGATTTCCTCTACTTTGACAAGCTCACCCACTCCCAATATGGCAACAAGGAAAGATAGTGATCTCTCCTCACAAGTCAACAATGGAAGTCCTAATTCCAGCAGCATTTACCCTTTAGAATGTTCAGCTTTCAACCTCCCCTCCTTTGGCCCAAGGCCTGTATTTATAGTATTCTAGAGGAAGTTATTCAGTTCCAACATCAATGGGATACTCCCTCTTTTGGATGGGGTAGCTCCTCTCTTGATGGGATAAGTTCCTCTATCATAGGGATGCATGAACCATCTGGAGGCGCTCAATACACGTCAAACACTCTTCTAGAAGGCTCTAGAAGTGACCACAAGTAACTTTTTAAAGATGAAACTCGCGCCTTTTGACCTTTACAGGGGTACGCACCCAACCTTTAGCATACAGAGCGTATCAGTACGCAGGTACAGTGTATTTGGAGTGCATACACGCAGGTAAGGTAGAGAGAACCTGCGTACCCAGAGATAAACATGTTTTAAAGTGACTTTCTCTCTTTTTGAAGTTTGACATGAAGAGCAAAGGTTTGAGGCTTGACAAGGAGGACAACATGGCTATTTAACTGCAGATAACCATGGTGACAAATTTCAGTGTAACACATTCATAAAGGGAGTGTGAGTAGTAGAGAAGCAGTTGAGTAGAGGAAGAGTGATTTTCCATACCAGATTATAGATGGCCAATGTTGGTATTAGATATCAGGATAGGTTGGAGGGAGCCTCCAACTATGTCATCTGGAAGGCTAGGATGTCCTTCCTTCTAGATGAATATGGCCTAAAAGCCTATGTGGATAATGTTGTAAAAGTACTCCAAGATGTGGGTCAATCGAAGGAGTACAAAAGAGAAATGAAAAAGGCGAAGTAGATGATCTTAGATGGAGTCTGAGATCATATAGTCTCACATGTAGCTGGACAAGGGACAACCAAGGAAATGTGGGATGTTATCTCCATGCTATATCAAAGTTCTTCCGAGCAATGAAAGATGTTTCTCCAAGAGAAGATGAGAAGCCTAAGGATGAATAAAGGAGAGAGCATAGATGGCTTCCTCACTAGGATTTAGGAGGTCTGTGATCAGCTAGTAGCCATTGGAGAGGAACCCCAACCCATAGATCTTATTGTAGGTTTTAACCCCGTACAGAAATTACCTGCATACGAATTCTAAATCACATGAAAAATAAAAATGCGAGAGCATAACACATAAAACACATATACACAGATATTTCCCACTGGATCCCACCGAGACTACCAGCTTGATTTTTCATTATGTTCCTTTCAATGTTACAATACATATTTATACATGCCGAAGCATCCAATACCATGGACTGAAAACCCATCACGTCCAATACCATGGACCAAAAAACCATCGATCCAATACCATGGACCGAAAACCATCGCGTCCAAAAAACATGTGCGAAAATCATGCACAAAACCATAGGTGGGTCCGCCCAACCTAACATAGGGTCCAAAACCAAAATTTTCTAGGGCGCTGCCCCGGACCCCATAAAGTGGGGTTATGGGTACCCCTCAAACCCCCTGTTAACTATGTGGAAAGGATATAACATAACCCAACATTAGAGAGGAAGATAATTGTTTTGGAGGAGCAAATGACTACTATAATTATTTACTATTAGGGCTAGTGGTGTTCACTATCTTGATGTATCTTGGAACTTCTACTTAATTCAGAAGCTTATTGAGCCAACATGATTTCATGCAAATGTCGTGAATATTGTAAGACTATTCTTTGAGTGTTTGTGATGTATGTTGTTTTCATCTGTACTAAGGAAATTAATTCCAAGGAAGTTAGGGTCTGCGTCCAATTGTTGGTAGACTGTAAGATTAATGTTTGTAGTAATTAGGGTTTTGTTTCAAATGAATTCCTTTGATTGTAGGATTGACTAGTGTTTACAGGAATTTGAAGGTGTGAGTAGATAACTTCTAGAAAAATTAGTGTTTTGTTTTGCAGGTTCCTAGGTTTTTCTTTGGCATTTCCAGTTTTGTGCCTCAAAGTTCACAAACCTCAGATTGACATTAAATGTTGGTCCATTAATAAAGCCCATACTACACCCAAAAATATTCAACTAAATATATTAAGTATCTTATACGTAAATATTTTTCCCTCCACCCACTTTTAATAAACTCCCTAAACATTAGGTAGGGACCTATAGTTTCAATGTTGTTTTGTTTGTTTAGTAAAATATTTTCCAAGCCTTTACAAAGTTTTATAATTTATTGAAAGTTGTAGAATTTATAATTTATAAAGTTTCAAGGTCTAATTTTTTAAAATCTAATTCTTTAAAGGATGTTAACTTAATGGAAAAACACCTTCTTTACAAGCAGGAGGTTGGTGGTTCTATTCCATCATGCCTTTATATTCATATGGAATGGAGAAGAACAATTTTTGGTGACAAAGGAAGCAACAATGGAAGCCAAACTAGAAGCACATTATAAGAAATCTTCGAAGAAAAACTTGGCATTACGTAAGAAGCAAAAAAAGAGAAGAAATTTACGTAGAAAGCAAAGAAGTGATAATGGAGAATATCTTTCCACAAATGGTCCATCTAATCATAATATTTCTTCTCGAAGCTTGTGGGGTTTTCAAGAGGATTTATTGGAATTTCATCATCCAATCTATGATTGCCTCGAATCATCCTACTTAGTAAGCCCCTTTGCTTATGACAAGTTTCGGTCTTTTCTCATGCTTTATAAGAAGGATGACATAGATGGAGGTTCATTCACAAGAATCTTTTGAGGTTTGTCTATTTATAACTTTCATCGAGAAGGTAAGATCACAAGTTGGCTAGAAGTAGTGACTATGACACATTTTTCTGCTGATAGGAAAGACCTTCAATTTTATATTCAATTTATTCAAGCTCTTATCTTTTCCTTTGCACATTGTTTTATATTTGTTGTAATTACTTGTATATTTATGGATGAAGGTAGGAAGAAACTATGGTGGTCACATTTGAAATTTCATTATACGTAACCTTGACCTTGTAACCGATTAGTTTAGAAGTAGGTCTAGCTACATATTAGTTTACATGCATGTTCATCCTGTACTTGTTTTCTGTAGTTAATTTTATCTTTTCTGAAGTTTGTCTCACACTCTGTTTTCAGTCTAACCTCCTTTTGATATTCCCTTTTGGTTTTATTTTCTTGTTATGTCTTGTCTTTTCTTCCGTGTTTTTTAAATACGAATTCGCATGAAATATGTTTCTTTTGTCTCAATAGACAATCTGGAAAATACAAAAGGTATTTGCGACACTATAACATTTGGCTAACTCTTAGAACTTTTTCTCCGTCTTGGTTATCCCTTTGGCCAATGATTTTATGATGGAAAATAGATGGAAAGCTTTGCATCGAACCATGTTATCCATGTTTTTTATGGAAACCTCATGCCTACACTCAGTTCTTTATGTTTCACTGTTGTCCATGATGATTCGATCAAGTAGAGAAGGTCAGGGGGAAAATCTAAAATTGAAAATCAATATTAGAGGTCTTACACATATTTCTTTGAAGGGACAACCTCTTCTACTCTTAATAAGTTAGGATCCCTCTTTTGCCCATGAAATAAATAAGTGCTAATGCACAATTCTATATAAAATAAATAAAGAAAGGGTGAAAGAAGGGAAAGGCTTCCTATGCAGGGAGGTGAAGCAAGCAACTGCTCTGGGGTACTATCTAGGCTCGCTGACAGTGGAGCGATGCTTGTGTTCTTAAAGTGATTATGTTAGGGTTTTATCCAGGCCTACTGGCAGTAGAGAAACACCAGAGATGAAAGACTATACTATGAATATCTAAAACTCGTGTCCTACGTTAGCCTTTCCTTATCTTGAAACATTGTGATATTGCTGGTGTTATGCTTTGGTTCAACGGAGGAGTGAACGAGACTATATTTATGCACAGGATAAGTGGGCAAGCCAGGGTAATTTGAACGATGAATCAATACTTCCTGAAGAACTAGACCCTACACAAAGATTTTACCAAGGTAGAGAAGCTGGAGTTCTGCTAGTGTGTTTCCAAGCCTTGTCACTGCATCAAACACCCTCCAAAATTTTTCCTACACTTGAATTTTGGAGCCTACTAAGGATCTTGCGATTGGTTGTTCCATAATCACTTCTTGGTCATCTGATGTATTGTTAAGTCTTTGATATTCCTCTTCGATTATAAGTGTCAAAGTCACATGCTCGCACATGCTTTGTCTACAACAAGTTCATGAGTGCATTATTTTATGCAAGTTTGTACACACGTAGAAAAATCCATCAAGATTATGCATGTGCAATGATCAACCCATGTCAATAGTCAATGTGTTCTTTCATTGGCAGTCTCTCACTTTTGGTTTTGATTGTAATTTTGTTTCGGTGACTTTTCCAAACCATTACTTTTTGCATGAATTCACTTTCCCAAGTGTCTCTTTCATGTTTTTGACTGCTTCTTTCACTTGACTTCATCCTAATTAGATTCATTTTCATGTTATCTTGGCTCTGACATGTCTTTCTTTCACCATTATTCACATATTGTAAGTGTCGTTCACACTTTTCTCTTTCTATAGAAAATGTCATCTTTTGACATGGGAAGTGTCTCTTATCATGTAAAGTGGAGTTTTTCCTTGTTTCAAGGGGTAACTTTGGTGTTCATGAGTCCTACTAGTCATGTAGACATGTTTTACACTCATTCCTAGAGTTTCATGCATTGTCGCACAAGTGTCATCACATTCATCGCAAAGTGTATTTTTTGTGTTGCACTTGGAGAGGTATGTGCATTGTTGTCGCATTGAGGGCATCATGTTGTTCTTGTTTTTAGAGTGATCAATTTGTTTTTTGGACTATTTCAAGTGTGTGATCATGATTTAGTTTTTTCTTTGCTCACTTGAGCCTCATTGATCCCACACTTAGCCTTATCCGGAAAATTTCTTTCCTGGGCAACTTGAATTCACTCAAATTTCTTGAACTGCACATTGTGTAGTATGATCATGCCAGGAAATTTCCTCTGTTAACTACACACTGTGCAATATCATCTCTCAGTCCTAGTCCTTAAGCTCCAGAACTACACAATCCTTGCCTCCAGCCAGCCTTCTCTATGCATTGCGCAGTCTCAAGAGTCAAGCCTCAGCTTTGAGCTCTTTAACTACACAACTACACTATCACTTGGCATATCTCCATCCAAACATGCACATTGTTAAACTTGAAGCCTCAAGCCTTAAAATTGAAGCCTTCAACCCCTCAACTGTGCAATCTCCGAGCATGTTCTCCTATTTGAAATTTTTATTGTGCAACTTCAAGGCTCAAGCTTGACCTTTTGGGTTCCTTAACTGTGCACTCACTCATTCCATGCCTTAAGAACTATACACTGCATAGTCTCAAGCCTCAATCCTCTAGCTTGAGCCCTTGATCCGCTCAAATACAAAATCCCTCTTCCTAAGGATCTAGAACTACACATTGCACAGTCTCAAGGATCAAGTTTCTAGCTTGAGTCCTTGAGCCCCTCAACTGCACAATCCTTTGACCCCGACCATATGTAATTTCACATTGCACAGTATCAAGTCTAAGTCTTGGACCTTGGCCTCTAGAACTACGCAATCCCTGATTTATTCACACAAATAGTTAGATTGATTTCATCTTGTTAGGGGTGGATTGCAGTCATAGGTATTCTGATGCAGGAGCATCAAGACCTTTTTCTCCATTTGTAAATATGGGGTGTGATAATATTAATTTGTAAATATGGGGTGTGATGATTTTAATATTTTATTAATTAATTTGAATTAAATAGGAGAAGGTGAGGATTTATGTAAATATCTTTTTATTAATAAAAGGATATGAGGGAATTTAATAAATTGAAGGATTTTAGGGATAAAAACCTATCTTTTAGGGATGTTGAGGAATTTAGGGGTTTGTTGAGGATTTTAAGAGATTGAGCATTTAATTAAATGATTTTTTTTAAATTGTATAAATATGAGGGCTTTTGAGGGAAAAGACATGAGAGATTGTGAGAGAGGTTGATTGAGAACAGGCTTGATCAGCAACGCTGTAAGCCTTCAGTTTGTAAAAGGGCCATGAATTTGCATATCTGGCCATGAATATAGCTGTTATGTATGCTTGGTTTATGTAAATATGAGTGATTGAATTCAATTGATATGGATGTGTTTGTGCTTAATTAACTCCGAGATATGGCTCTGTACCTGGCGTAATAACCTCAGTGTGTTGAATAATTTGTTTGCTTTTGGCGGACAATGTTTAGAGGTTTAATGGAATGCTGATTCTATGATTAATAGTCTTTAATTCCATATGAAATTGCTGTGATAAGTCCAGAGAATTGATACCGACTTGATTTAATACCTACGAGGCGCGGAGGTGGAGCCATGACAATTTTAATCATAGCATAACATCCTAACCAGATTCCATAAGTGGGAAGCGATTTAGTATAATTAGCCCCAGGTATGTATCGCTGGAACAGAGGTGCAATATATATATACACAGGTCTTGTTTATAATTGCCAGTCGGTGCTTAGAAGACATACATTCTCTGCGGATTATATTTTCAGAATCTATTTACATGTTTGCTTGCGGTGGTAGTTTGAATGGAACTGTATTGAGGGCATAAGGCAGTGTATGCGCAGGATTGATTTTGAAGGTTAGTTTTTTTTATTCATCCGGTGCTCAATTACCAATGCAACTGTTATGTATATAAAGCCTAGTGTTGCGTAAACAGGAGGCCTGCATTTACATATATGTTAAACTTTATATAATTATGTATATTGCTGGTCGTTGTATACATATAAGCGCAGTTATAATTATTGAAGGCCGCGTCCAAGTGAGCTCACCTCTGTAACTCTGTGAGAAATTGTTGTGCCACCGTTGATTAGATTGTTGGATTATGGAACTTCTATGGGGAAGGAGAAAGCAATTAATATAGGTTGAGACTACAGCCAGCATCGGAGACCTCTGGAGCTCGGACTGTGAGCGGTAAGAGGGTGAACGAATACATGTAGTGAGACTTTAACTGTTAGTTGACAACAGGTTCGAACGCACCGAAGGTTGAACACATTGATAACAGGGCTGCGGAACTGGCCACGTGTTAGAAACTGCATCAAATTGTATCTACTTGTATTGAGCTATTGCGGAATTGTATTTGTGTTGATCGAATGTATAGAGGACGAAGATATAAAGCTGCTATCCATAATAGTCTTGCTCATGATAAACCAACGTAGATAGGTGAATACATATATATATTTATGAATGCAGGTGGCCATTGTATGTTTCTTTAAGAATTGCATGAAGAACACCGTAGGTAAGAATGTATGGGTTCCTTAGCGCTGTAGCCTGGTTTAAAGGTAAGGGCGTATTGAATCTTGCCCAAAACATTTGGAATTTGTTTGTATTGAAGTGCGTACGCATGGCGTTAAGAAGATTCTGGCAGTGCAGATCCGTGTGGATCTTTTCTCGATAGTTTGAATTTGTGAAAATGGAGAACTACTTGTATTCTGCCTCCTCTCCTGTAATTTCTTTTTCCTCTGGCTTGTATTTCATCAGAGTGATATCTTTATCAGTTTGCATGAAATTGCAAGCTGAGTGCAGCTTTTTGAAGAGATATTAATTTCTGGCAGGAATGTGTTGTTTGAGTATATATGTTTTGACAACAACTGTCATTATCAATTGAATGGAGAACGTATGTGAATGCTGTGTGCTGTAAAGCAGAACAGAGGCCGAGGTGAATCTATATCCGGTGGAAATTATATACAGATAATTCTGTTAATTGTTTGGGATTGCGGTTTATGCGGCTTGTATGCGTTGACGGTAGTGTGTGGAATTTGCCAGACAGAGATTTTTGATTTGGGCGAACGTTGAGATTTCATTTTTATATGCATGAAGACAGTGATTCTGGGTTGGCGGGATTTGTCCGCCATCATATTCTATTATGTCATGATCGGATGATGATGAAGGAGATGGAGAAAGAGACCATGCTAGAAGAAACCTAAGGATCTGAGGTGATAAGATGATCATCAAGCAAGAAGATGAAGGGAAACTAGATTACAACAGAAGACCAGACATCAAGACCACACGAAGACTCTGTATGATTCAAAACCCTTTGAAGGGAATATATGAATAACAAAGCATATCTCTCATGAAGAAGAATGATTGAATATATATTTTATTGAAGACAAAGTATAAAGAGGGACAACTTGGAATTTCCACATCATCATGCAGTCCATGTCATTAGTGGCATGTTATGTCCCGTCACGAGTAATTATCTTCCATGTCATTTGTGGATTATGTAAATTCAATATCAGAGAAACGTCATGTAAAGTGGAAGTCCAAGAGTCATCCATGTAATACAAAGTCATATATAAAGTTGAAAGGTCATTAAGAAGTCAAACAATCATGAGGGTAGTCCAAGAGTCATAAGGGATGTGAATGGTCACCCCATTTTTTATATATACACCCTCATTTCTCATGTAAAGGAATTTTCACCTTGGGTCCTCCTACTAGGCATTAGAGAGGAAGATAATTGTTTTGGAGGAGAAAGTGACTACTTTAACTATCCACTATTGGGGTTAGTGGTGTTCACTATCTTGATGTATCTTGGAACTTTTACTTAATTCAGAAGCTCATTGAGCCAACATGCTTTCATGCATATGTCATGAATATTGTAAGACTATTCTTTGAATCTTTGTGATGTATGTTGTTTTCATCTATACTAAGGAAATTGCTTCCAATGAAGTTAGGGTTTATTTCCAATTGTTGGTAGACTGCAAGATTAATGTTTGCAGTAATTAGGGTGTTGTTTCAAATGAATTACTTTTATTGTAGGATTGACTAGTGTTTGCAGGAATTTGAAGGTGTGAGCAGATAACTTCTAGAAAAAATAGCATTTTGTTTTACTGGTTCTTAATTATTTATTTGGAATTTCCAGTTTTGCGCCTCAAAGTTCACAAACCTTGGATTGACATTAAATGTACGTTGGTGGTTTGATTCCATCATGCCTTGATATTCATATGGAATGGAGAATATCAATTTTTGGTGACAAAGGAAGCAATAATGGAAGCTATTGGTGTTCACTATCTTGATGTATCTTGGAACTTTTACTTAATTCAAAAACTCATTGAGCCAACATGCTTTCATGCATATGTCATGAATATTGTAAGACTATTCTTTGAATCTTTGTGATGTATGTTGTTTTCATCTATACTAAGGAAATTACTTCTAATGAAGTTATGGCTTATGGTAGACTGCAAGATTAATGTTTGCAGTAATTAGGGTGGTGTTTCAAATGAATTACTTTTATTGCAGGATTGACTAGTGTTTGCAAGAATTTGAAGGTGTGAGCAGATAACTTCTAGAAAAAATAGCATTTTGTTTTACCGGTTCTTAATTATTTATTTGGAATTTCCAGTTTTGCGCCTCAAAGTTCACAAACCTTGGATTGACATTACATGTTGGGCCATTAATCAGGCCCATACTACACCCAATAATATTCAACTAAACATATTGAGTATCTTATACGTAACTATTTTTCCCTACACCCACTTTTAATAAATTCCATAACCATTAGATAGGACCTATAGCTTCAATGTTGTTTTTCTTGTTTAGAAAATATTTTCCAAGACTTTACGAAGTTTTATAATTTATTGAAAGTTGTAGATTTATAATTTATAATTTTTCAAGGTCTAATTTTTTAAAGTCTAATTCTTTAAAGGGTGCTAGCTCAATGGAAGAGAACTTGCTTTACAAGTAGTAGGTTGGTGGTTCGATTCCATCATGCCTTGATATTCATATGGAATGGAGAATATCAATTTTTGGTGACAAAGGAAGCAATAATGGAAGCTATTGGTGTTCACTATCTTGATGTATCTTGGAAATTTTACTTAATTCAGAAGCTCATTGAGCCAACATGCTTTCATGCATATGTCGTGAATATTGTAAGATTATTCTTTAAATATTTGTGATGTATGTTGTTTTCATTTGTACTAAGGAAATTGAACTATTTCAAAGGGCTTTGGTACTTATCTTTTTGAAGGTGTTTTGTATTTGATTTAAAAATCATTGCTTCCTTATGACCTATCTCGCTAGTTGATCAATGATTTATTCATATGTATATGCTCATGTTCCTTTTCTAGATTAGTAATATTACTTATCTTTTAAGGGCCCAATTTTATCTCCCCTTCAGTAGAAGGACCTTGGTATTATCCATAAATGAACATTTCACAAGGCATACTCACTTGCGGATCTGAGATTACCTGTGCATTAAAATATTTTGCTGAAATTTGTACCTAAGGAAAAGCTATAAGAATATATGGCAGTCGGGCCAATACCTCGGATGGGGCTTCTATTCCAAACGGTGTGGGTTCTAATTGGGACTTGAAATCGAGGATACCCACTTGGTTGATGAATTTCCAGTACCCATCAACACCTCCTAAAAAATAATTAGAGGGGTTGATTTAAACACTTTTGTATAGGGAGAGGTAAACCAAGATTTCCAGGATTCTTCAACCATGCCTCTGATCCATTAATAGTGTTGAACAAGGGCCAAAATACAAGATACCCAATATTTCAACATGAATGGGAATTCCACGTATAAATGTGTTATTTATTCCTCATGAGCCTTAGAAAGGGTGCACCAACAAATCCCTATCATGTATCTCCTTGAAGGATGTCCCATGTTGAAACTTTTGATTTGAGAATGAATCACATGAAGGTGCAAGCAACCTTTGCCAGACATTTTGAGTGCCAAATTGATTTCCACCACCACTCGAGCACTCTGTTAACCTTGGATGCATTGAGATGTATGTATACTAGCTCCGAAGTACACTCCCAAAATGGTGAAAAGGTTCAAACAAGTTCATCTTCCATATTCGCAAGTCTGATATGGCCTGCATAAAGAGCTGCCAAGTATTGATTCCAAACCTCATGGTATACAATCTCCAATCCTAGATCTATTGTTGATTTTAATCCTTGGTGCCAAAGTGTTGTAATATCAGGATTTTCTAGAAGAGAGAGTTTTGAGACCCCTTTATTCTAGAGGAAGTAAATTAGACCTTGAGAAACAATATGCCTCAAACTGCTACCTACCTAAGGATATGATCCAATTCTAACTTTAGTTACATTCCCTATTCACCATGCAAGACCCACATCAATTAGGTCAGAAGAGTTCAAAATTTCTTTCCATATCAACAAGATGTTGGAATGTAGTTTGTCCAATATTCTGATCCATTCCTCGAGGGAGCTTAACGCTATATATTTATGATAGACCATTGAAGTCCAAAGGATATGAGTATACAACAACCTCCATCCACACTTGGTTTCCAAATATTTTATAGAATTTCAGACCCCATCCCCCAAGGTGTTTGGGAGATTTAATATTTGACCAATTGACCCATGGGATGACATTATAATATTGAATCCCCAACAATAAGAATTTAAAACAATTCCTTCTTATATTTTATATAATTCCCTTGGGAATCCAAGCAAGAGACATCCGATATACTGGAATGACCTAAAGCATAGATTTGACTAACATTGATTTCCCAACTCTCGATAACGACCTATGGCTCCAACATTTTATCCTTTTTTCAATCTTGGAAATTAAACAAATCTAGTCCTCTTTCACTTAGAAATTTGGTTTTAGTTGAGATCCCAAATATTTCAGGACTTCATCAAAATTCTTGAATTCACAAGGGAAGAAATCTCGAACGTGTTGAATTTCTTCTTCCTCTAGATTGAATAGGGAAATGAATGACTTTCTTGCATTTATGATCATGTTAGTAGCTTTCCAAAATAAGGATAGGATTTCAAATAATTTATCAAAATCGTGGTCAGAGCCATTGCAAAAAATGAGAATGTCATCCATAAATAGTAGGTGAGTAATTGCTAAGGATTGAACAATTAGCGTAACTTGGATCTCACCTCCTCTTTTAGCATCTAAGAACATTCTACTTAATCCTTTAGCAACCAAGAGTTATAAGAGGGGAGAAAGGGCACAACATTTCCTCAAACCCCTTTTAGCGTGAACAAAAGGGGAGGTAGATCCATTGATTAAAATCACAAAAGATACTATTTCGGGGAAACTCATCATCCACGAGATCACATATGGACTAAAACCAACATGAATTAAGAACGTTTTGATGTATAACCAACTCACTTGATCATAGGATTTTGAAATATATATCTTGATAACTAACCCTCTTAGTTTTTGGATCTTGACATTGTGGATTCCTTCCTCAGCCACCCCAAAGGCATCATTGATCTACCTACCTTTCACGAACCCAAACTATTCTTGAGAGATGGATTTAGATAGTTTTGGTTTTAATCTATTTTTTATGAATCTTGTAATAACCTTATATATGTAGTTATAGAGGGAAATAGGTCGATAATAATCAAAAGATATTGGGTTGTCCTATTTTTGGATAATAGCAATGAAAGTGGAGTTGAAAGTTGATAGCATGTGTCATTCCTTGCAACATTATTCCACAACTCCTAACAAATCATTCCCAATGATATCATAAAGACCTAAGAAAAAATCCACCACCCATCCATCAGGACTAGGGATTTTGTAATTTTGGAAGGATTGTAGGACTAATCGTAGCTATTTTTCTAACACTTCCTCTAGCAAGGCTTGATTTTCTCCCTCTTCTAAAAATTAGGGAATAATTGAGATACTATGATAACTTTAGCTATGTTAATTATTACCTCCACCTAGAATAGAACCTAGAATTGTCTCTTGCCTAGTTCTTCTAGATCTTTCAAACTACATAACTCTCGGCCATCTGGGTATTCAAGACTCCAAATGATATTAGTTACCTTGCAGCCTTTGGCATAAGCCTCAAATAATTTTGTATTTTTGTCTCCATTTTCTATCCATATGGATCTACCTTTTACTATCCACATTGCTTTGATAGTCTCCAATAAAGTTTTCCTCCCAATTTCTAGCCTTCATAGATGATCTCTAGATGAATCATATAAACCCACCCTCCCTCCCCTCTCTCCTTTCCCCGCCCCCCCCCCCCCCCCCCCCCTCCCCACCCAACCCAAGACTTCAATTTGTTTAAGTTTTTTCTCAACTTCTCGAGCCAAATTTTAGACTTGCCTTTTCTTAGAAGGCCCATTCTTTTGTGAGCCACTTGATGAGATTCAAGTTCTTTTCAAACTATTTAGCTGCCGAAAGGACCAAAGTAGGATCAAAGTATTTCCAATGATTTTTAACTAGAGCCAGAAATTATTATTCTTTTAGCCAAGAGTTCATCTTGGAGGGGCTAGCAGATTTGGATTCAACCCCTTTAATCTCCAACAAAATAGGAGAGTGATCAGGCTCCCATCCAAAATAGATCCCATTTCCTTAGTGAATTGAAACAAGACACCGAGCTTCCAAAACAAGAAATAGGTCCAACCTACTTGCAACCTATTTTCACTAATATGATTATTTCTCCAGTTCACTTCTAAATTTGTCGGCTCAACATCCACCAGCTTCGTTTATTCTAATTACTAAGAAAACTAGTCTGCTTGATGGTTAGTAATGGCTTGAGGGCTCAAAACTTCATCAGAACCTAATGAAAAATTCAAATCTCCCATAATAATGAGGGAGTTTGAAGCAATCCAAGATTTGGAAAATAATCTATCCCAAAATTCTATACAGTTTAGGTAGGTTCCATAAATATTTAAGACTATTACATGGGAACAAAAATCCTATGAAAATATCTTTGACCCTAAACCAAACTTTGTGCTCCAAGAGTTTATGGATTATATAGTTTTAGAATTATATCCCAAAGCAAGGCCTCTAGAATTCCCATAGACATATAATCCAAAATACTTTTATCCTCTTAACATTGATTCTAGTAGAGCAGAAATATCTGAACCATACCCCAGAGTTTCTTGTAAAAATAGAATATTAGTTTGTTCAAGATCAATCAGCCTTCTGATAATGCACTTTTTGGAGGGACACACTAGCCCTCTATATTTAAAGGAAATAACTTTCACTAGATAACCTCTCTTAGGGATAAAATCGCTCTATTGTCCCATGAATTGTTTTTTGTTTTCCATCTGCCATCTATTCACATTCCTTTTCTTTGGATTTTGAAAAACTGGATTTACGACCACAAATTTTATTGGACTGGGAGGAAGAAAGAGTTTCCCCAAACCCCCTAGTAGATCAAAAGAGGCAAGGAAAATTATTTTGGACCAAAGGTTGTATAGTATAATACCCTCTTTATTGTCTTTAGAAGGATATTGAGAAATAATAACCATTGGGGAATAAAAGTCATTTGCGGTTTGAGCACACAGATATATGGCTATAGCTAATTGGGGGGGAAGGTCTAAGAGAAAGGTATAGTAGTGGGAGTCATTATTACTGGACCCTAAGTATTTCCAGAATCCAACAAATATGAAGAATGAATTATAATAGTATATGAAATGGAAAAGGAGAGACAAGATAATGGTGTATATTTACCTTCCTTTGACACTATGCTTGTAGTTGTATCTATTATTCCACAAGTAACCATGTCCTATGGGCATTTATTTTGGTAATGAGAGGGCATAAGAGGGATCACTCCTTATCTAGACCAAGTTTCATATATTTTCCTAAGCTATTCAGATTCCCATCGAATTATATATGCCTTGCTTATGACTTAGACTTGATTTGACCAGGGATAAACAACTGATTTTGAAACTACATGGAGCATTCCCTTGCCAAATGTCCATATTAATGGAATATTCTACATCGAAAATGAATTCTTTCATAATCAATAATATGTATAATCTCCTTATCATGACCAATATCCATCGTCTCTGCAAGTCCATCATGAAGGTCTATGTTGAACATAACTCTTGCCACCGATTTGTTTCCAGTAATTTTGTATGAGGAGTCATAATCAAGGAATGTCCCTAATGAATTTACCAGATCTTTAAAAATTCTCTTGTCCCAATACTAAGTTGAAAGGTCAGGAAAACATACCCATATGTGCACTATTTCCATTCTTTCTTTCTTTTCCTTAAAAGTGGGATCCATAACTTGAAAATGATTAAGGTAAAGTCAATTTGCCACACATTTTTCTCTATCCTTTTAGCGTCAGCTGGAGTTGAGAAATTTAGTTGGATCCATCCTTTCACCAGCTGTTCAATTTTAGGAAACTCTTTGACATACTGAATTAAATCTCTTTTGGACAACACTATGATAGTTAAATATTTAGAATACCTTAAGTGAGCTTGAAAAATAAGGGTTTGTTTGGCTAGGGCTACCACATTCTTCATGAGCACATCGTCAGCAAGAGCCATTCTAATCTTTGGATGTGTAGATTTATCTTTTAGGCAACAAATCATTTTTGGTTCGGAATTCAAGGGATTATCAGACAAACCCTGTGAGTACTTCACAATATATTTCAAACCCTTCTCACTTACTATCCTCCTTGTCACTTCCTACAAAATTTAAGATTTCTAACCCTCCCACTGCTAAACTAATTTATAAAATTATTAGTGTCCATCTGGATACCTTCCTCTCGGAGAGAAGAAAAAAACAATGATAGAAAAGGGGAAGAGTTGTTTAAGAAGCTCAGTTCTATGAGCCCTATTACACAATATTTTGTCACACCTCTCACACTTCCATGTGTCATACCCCGAAGTGCGAAAACATTGATAACTATGCATTCTACCCATCCTAATATGCAAACCAAATCCTCCTTGAAGAAATATTGAAAATCTTCCCTGAGACTTTCCTGAGAAAGATAAGCGCAAAACCCTAATTTATGCGTCAGCATGACTGTGACACTGCCCTCTCGTGTTTATGGCAGGTTGCATTATAGGAGCCTCGCACTGCCAGCGTGTTTTTGGCTTGGATACTCAGGTTGAAACCTTTAAGGAAAGTTTCCCCAAAGTGGAGGAGAAGCTTCACGATCTAGAGACTTCCAGAACGACGAGCTAGATGTTGTTAATTATCGATGTGGTTGAATTTTCCTAATATTTCCATTTGGTCTTATCCCTATGAGCTTCCTCCTTGAGATGTGGACCTTCCTCTATATTTAGTGAGATCTTAGCTCCCTCTCCCTGCCTATAAATTCATCCCCCTCCATTCCCAAATGGTTTGTCTATGATTATTTGCACCTATATGCTGATATAGTGCTTACATTCTATTCATTTTGGCTTGGAGAAGGAGTGCGTGGAGAGCTTGTGCTTGGACTTAGACATTCACTCAAGTAGGGCTTCCAACATCAAGGCCTAGGTTGTATGCTTCCTCTTTTTTTTATTAATATATGCAACTACTGGTTCAATTTTCATAAATATTTGTGTTGATGCTTCATTTATCTTAATTCTCATTGATCTGTTAACTGGATTACATTTGAATTATGTTGGTTTCACTTTTATGCTTTGTTGTGTTTTGGTATCTTGTGCAGGTATTCAAACACCATTAGTAGTGAGGATTGAGCTCGGGGGAGCAAGCAATCAAGATCTTCAACAAAGGGATACATCATAGCATTAGAACGAGGTAGGGTCTCCTTCCTCTTCTTTAATTTCAATTGTAGTTGAGGAAAGTGTCTTGTAGATTGTCTCATTTGTTGCTAGACCCACTCATTAAGCTAGTGGGATCGTCTTTGTTTGTATAGAGGATTTACCTACTCAACAAAATGGAAATTCCATTGGGGAAGCTATAACCTTCAATCCATTTCTTCAATCTGATCCTTTAATGAGTTTGACCAACCATTGGTTTCTCGGCTTGTGTGCATCAGTCTAGGTTTATACAATTACTCATTTATGCTTAAGAGTGTTGAGTTTGGTCTAATTTTTTAATCCTTTTTGTTTTTTCCTTATTTTCCTCGCCCAACGTTCTAGTTTTACAGAAGCACTGCCAATGCTAATTCAGGTTTAACATCCACACTGATCTGCCTTTCATCACTACTTTTCCTTTCACATGCATGTTGATCCTAGAGATTAGGAAACATTAGGGATTCCTCTCATTTTCTAGCGTGTCTCAACCTCTGGGGGTGTTTTTCCAATCCTATCTCATTGTGTTTGGCTTGGTTGCGTTCCTTTAATGGTTGAAATGGTCTCTTTGGGTTTGTTGATGTGTGGATGAAGTTAGGTTGTCTTCTAGTGTTTCTGGGTCTAGGTTACTCTTCACTCGTCACTTGGCATGTCATTGAGAGATTGTTGTTCTCCATTTTAGGGGTTCTTCTATGATTAAGACACCATTTTCAAGTCACTTTCGGTTTACATTTGCAAAGTTGTTTTCATTAGTATGGGGTCATAATTATACTTTGAAAATCACTTTTGCTTCGTTGTCAAACATAGATTTCAATTGTTTGATTTAGTGAAACTGAAGGTATGTGCTTGTGTTGATTTCATTTGTTTCGAAAAAACAAGTGAAAGAATCTCTTCGTTGAAGTATTTTTGAAATGATGTTTGTTTTATTCAAAACGAGAAAGTGAATGAAATCTTCAATTTAGCTGTTTTTAATCCATTTTTTCCTTTGCTTATGCATTAGTTTGCATTTAAAAGATCAAAGTGAAAGAAAGGAACAAAATATTAGTGCATCTTAGTGAAATAAAGTGATTTTGTTTCTCGTAAGATTTCCTTTTTGCATTGTGTTCATTAGTGAAAGTGAAAGATTAGTTTTCATTTTCACATTTTTCATTTGGAAAGTTAGTGGAGGCATATTGTTTGATGCATTTATTTCTTGCACTCTCTTCCCTCGTTAGCATAGAATTCATTGAAATTAAAGGTTTCATTTCTCTCATATAGTTGCATTCTAGGATTTAGGTGACATCGTTTGAGCCCAAAATTGAAACCTAATTCAAGAAAAACTTTTAAAATTTACTGAATTAACCTAAGGAGCATTTGGAAATTAATGCAAACAATTAGAGGTCTAGGCTAGAGATGTGTTCTAACGTCTATAAACCTAGTAGTTGTCATTAACTGCCTGCGTTGTATCCCAAGGATGAAATCGCGTTCCAATATGTAAGTATATCGAAGGTTATCCAATACTTTCGAGTATATCAGAGGCACTTTAGTATGGCAAGTATATGGGAACAATCTCACCGAATTGTTATGCATTAGACAATGCTAACACATACTTGTGTTCCCCATACCATCGAGTATATATTGGGAGACCCCAATAGGTTGCTATATTTTAGCCACAGGTAACTGAGTCAGCCACCTTGTAAACGTGATACACCGAACACAAAATTCAGGGAGATCGATCATCGTATCTTAAGTCCTTGGTTTCGGCTAAGGTGTATATAACAGTTCATGGATACCTGGTAAACCCTCTTGCTTAGTACACCCTTTTTTATTTATTTCTTGTTTTAAGTTCTAAAATTTAATTGCCCACGATCATATGTCGAACCCATGTAGTTATTTCTTTACCTCGTATTGAGTAATTCCTTGTAAATTTTAATTTTAAAGTCCTCAATGAAATCATCTCTTCTCCTATCATTTTTGAGTAAAAGTCACTGTGGATGAACCATCACATTCACCCTACAATTCCCCTTCATCATCTGATATAGAAGGGTCATCACAAGGAGTTCATCCCGAGTTCTCACAGTCACTTGAAGCCTAAGGTCTTGAACTTGGAATTATCCTAAGCATCCAACCCCTCGATTCTCATCCTCCACCTCAAGACTCATCATCATCTCAGGGATCTGATTAAAAAACTCCTAGGAGCCTATAAAGGTTTTTTTAATTCCCTCTGAATCTGATTTTTGATCTATTGGTTATATCTCTTCAACAACCTTATAGTCCATATGGCCAACCTGGTGTTCCTTTGGATTTATCTCCACGTCCATCTTATATTCCTCCTTGCCAACTGTTTCCACCCATGGATTCAGAAGGTGAGTTTCCAGTCTCTTCTCAAGGTCCTCCAGAAGTCTTAGCTACTCATACTCTTGGTGTTGATAATGATTATGAATATGAATTTCCACATGTAGGTTATCCATTTGTGGGAATTGTTGCACCTCCACCACCCCGTGAAAGAAGTGGACCTATATTCCCACCCAGTTATATGTCATTATCTCAATTGGTTTCAGGTTCTCCAAGTGTTCCTTCACTATATTACAATCCCATTTGTTCATCGGGCGTTATGCCTACTTCAGGTTCGTTTGTTTCAAATTTTGCCTCCCAAATTCCTATACCAATTGTAGTTTCATCAATTCCTGTACAATGGAAAGTCACGATTGGGGAAATTAATGTCCCTATAAGTTCCCAAGGTCCTCCCAGTGGACAATATGTGCCACCACCTATTCCACAACCTGGGGGGCAACAACCACCTCTGCTTTATGTAGCTCTCATTTTAGGTGGACCTTATGTGAGTGCACCTCAAACTCACACTACCAGAGCTATTCAAAATGTTGGTGGTGTACCTTATCCTAGTGGATCATATTTTCCATCTAGATCAGGCCAGATCCCATATCAACAAGCAATCGTAGCCTTAGTATGGCTCTCAATAGCCTGTGAATCCACCATTTACTCAATAGGCAAGCCCCTAGATGCAGCCTAGTTCAAATCCCTCATTTTGGCCGGTTGGTCAAGCTGGAACTTATCAGTACCAAACTGGAACTCAACAGATTCTGCAATGAACTTACCAACAACAACCTTATGTACAACAACAACCTTTCATTCAACAAGGACCTTATGTAAAGCAAGGGCCTTACCAGTAACTATTACAACAGCAAGGGAAGCTCTTGCAACAAAAAAACCAACCTTTATATTAACAAGGTCGGCCCTTGTAGCCACAAGGTCAACCCATGCAGCAGCAAGGCCAATATTTTTATCACCAAGGCCAATAGATGCAAAAACAACCTTATAATCCATATGCCGTGTAAATTGTTTATCCACCTTATGGTTTTCAATGGCCTATGGTAGGTCAGTACCAACCTTACTCTGATCAAAACCCACCTTTGTGGGGGAAGAATCCACCTTATGGCCAGGGTACCCCTCATTGTGGGAAATATCAAGCTCCTTACAGCCAAAATCCACCACTTTGTAGGAAAATCGCATACCAGCAAGGATGGAATCCACAAGCTGGGCCTTATCAAAGGATTTCCATGCCTTTCAGCCCACAATTTCCATTTCTAGCAATTTTGGAACCGATGGATGTGTCGAGGCTCACTAATGATATAGTACTTCATTCACCTTATTAGCTTCCGGTTCCCACTAAGATTCTTGGTGATTGCCCAAAGTTTGAAGGAAAGTCTAAAGAAGACCCCTGGGCCCACGTTATGACTTACCACTTATGGTGTTCATCCAATTCCTGGGTTGATGACATTGTTCGTCTATGTCTTTTTCAATGGACCTTGACGGGTGCTACCACAAAGTGGTACATCGATTTACCTCGACGTGCCTATGAATATTTCAACCCTTTTGGAAATGGCCTTTCTTACTCTCTTCCAATTACCTGTTCGTTATGAAACTAGGACCCATTGTCTTACATCTTTGAAACAAGATACTGCTACCCACATCTCTGATCCCATCCATGAATGGAGACATCAGTGTCACCTCATCAAGTTTGCAATACCTGATGATTTGTTAACTGAATGGTTTACCAAATCATTTGTCAATGAAATTGTTGCAGACATATCAATGGGAGGTTGTGTTACTGAAGATCAAGCCATTGCCCGTGCCTAATATCTATATTTGGTATATTCCCAATCTGGCAAGTTATATGATCTCTTTCCTTATGCTCTGAGACCATCCATAGATCCAGCATCTTCTAAATATCTGGACGTACCACCTGTCGATGGTATTATTGGATCAGTGTCTCAAACTTCTAATAAATATTTTTTGAAGCAAAAATCAATTTCAGATACTGCATCCAATCCTCCTTCGAAACCCTCTTCAAATCATGGTAAAACCTTTGAGGTTGATGCTATTCAATATACCACACCAAACAAAACCTTAAAAGGTAAAAAGAAGGGTAAAGGAAAAGAAAAATATGATGTCCCAAAACAGGATCCTCCAAAGTCATCTGCTAATGATGCCTCCAAACGTAAGCCTAAATATCCTTGCCTCATTTGTGAAGAAGATCACTATACCAAGAATTGTCCCCATCGTGCGGAAGTTAGTTGCTTGTTAAAAGGAACACAAGGAACACCGACTATATTGAAGGAACCTTTTCCATCACAACAAACCCAATTGATAGAACAACCACAATCTTCTGCCTCTTCAGGTTCTCATGTTTACATGAGTGGAACAATGCCTATTTCTGTTGCCACCTTGTCAACATATTATCAAACTCCTCAAAAACAGACGGTGGAGAAAGAAGACATTGATACACCTTCTACTTCTACTCCACCCAGTTCGAGTCCTCTTCATATTGAGATACCAGGTAATGACTCCATTATCCGGACACCTCCCAAAGGTGTTCTTCGGAAATCATCTTATAATCTGAATGCACGAGCTGCCCAACATTACAATATTGTCGAAGACTCGGCTCAAGCACCTTCAATGATGTTTGCCTTGGAAGTTCTCCAAAATTTTCCAACACAATGGAAAGCATTACTATCCACTATAGGAGGGATGACCCTAAAGATTCAAATTTTACCACTTTTGACCTAGAAAATCATGTTCCTCATCTTCCCCTCAAATTGCATTTTTAATCTAGGTCATTATTAAAGGGAAGATGATTCGTAGAGATGTGATTGATGAGGGTGCCTCCATGTGCATCATGTCTGTTTCATGCTGGAAAGCCATCAACTCTCCACCCCTTAACCAATCTCCAAACACCTTAGAAGCCTTTGATGGCAGAGGATTTCGTGCTTATGGTATTCTCATGAGTTTTCCCATCACATTGGAAGGGAAAACTTTCAAATTGGAAGTAGAAGTTGTAGATGCGAATTTGAATTATATCCTTATGCTTGGATGAAGTTGGACTCATGCCATGTTTTTTGTGGTTTCTTCTTTTTTCCACGTACTCTGTTTCCCTCATGAAGGAAAAATAGTTATCATTGACCAATTGGCCTTTTTCTCTTCCATTTCTTCGAATGGCAACATGCCATATGTGGGGAATACCGACATTTCTTATGAGAGCATGGGGACATGTCTTTTTAAAGATTCTTCTCTTATGGGAACCTTTTCCTTCCTGCCTCCTCATGTCACTTCTATCAACGTGATCTCTACTATTTACTATCCTTGGATCGTTCCATCTCCCTATCAAATTGATTCTTTCGGAAATGTTATGTTGCTCAACCCTGTAGAACAATCTTACCAAGCTATTATTTTGGCTTAGGCATCCGCTTCTAAAAGTAATACTACTCTTAGTATGCACCTAGATGTGTATTCAAAGTCTCCTTGGCTTAGTTCTTTGTATTCTCTGGATCCTTTGAACGAGTCATTTCCTACTGACAAGAGTATCACCGAGGTTATGTCTCTTGAGGAAACGCCCTGGAATGATGCTCATCATTGTTCCTCGTTTCTTTAGGCTGGTCTTGGGGATATTCCGTCATGTCTAGATATCTTTGTTTCCCATACACTCACCCATCCACTTCAAGCACCCATTTTGGTGCATGAAGTTTTGTATGAAGGAAACATGGAGAATATCATTTTTACCATGCTTACCAAAATTTCTATTAAACTAGGAATTGTTGAGAACATTCATGTCGGGTTTTCCTGTTCTCCTGATGAGATCAATATTTACACTACCCTTTTTAACGAATTATGTGATGTCTTTTCCTGGTCATATGAAGAAATGTCTGGCATTGATCCAAGTATAGTTGTGCACGAAATTCCTACTTATCTAGATGTGAATCCTATTTGTCAATGACTTCATCCAATGCACCCTAGAAAGGAAACTACTATTAAGGGAGAGGTTGAAAAACTTCTAAAGAATGGTTTCATCTACCCCATTCCATTGACAATTTGGTTTTTAAACATTGTCCAGGTAACTAAGAAACAAGGGACTGTTCGCATTTGTGTTGATTTCTGTGATATTAATTGAGCGTGTCCCAAAGACAATTATCCAACTCCTTTTATCGATCAAATAATTGATGAATGTGTTGGGAGTGAGATTTTTTATTTTATGGATGGTTTTTCTGGCTACAACCAGATCAATATTTTTCTCGTTGATCAACATAAAACCACTTTTATTTGTCCATGAGGGACCTTTTCCTATAAGAAACTCCATTTCGGTCTAAAAAATGCTGGTGCTACCTTCCAATGAGCGATGTCTTATGATTTTCATGACATCAAACACATCTTTCAACCATATATTGATGAGTTACAAGCTCATTATGCTAAGCGTCAAGATCATCTTGACCACCTACGAGCGGTTTTTCTTCGTTGCAGACATTACAATATTCATTTAAACCTGCATAAGTGTGTCTTTTGCATAGAATTGAGCTATCTCCTAGGGTTTGTAGTATCAAAGGAAGGCATCCAGATTCATCCCCTCAAAGTTGAGGCCATAATAAAATTACCCCCTCCGTCATCCTTGCATCAGTTGCATAGTTTGCAAGGGAAAGCTACTTTCCTTTGTTGTTTTGTACCTAACTACGTTGAGCTTTCCAATGGATTTACTCATTTACTGAAAAAGGGGATCCCATTTATTTGGGATGAAATCAATCAATGATATTTTATGCATTAAAGGACACTCTCATTAGTGCTTCTTTTCTGCATCCCTCTGATTGTCACACGATTATTTCTTGTACTTGGCCGCAACTAATATTATTATTGCCATGGTACTAGTGCAAGATGATAATGATGGAAATGAACACATGATCTACTACTTAAGCCATAATATTATTGATAACGAGACTCGATATTCCCATGTCGAGAATCTTTCTTTAGTTATTCTTCACGTTGTTCAATGCTTTTGCCACTATATTCTTTTATGGAAAACCACTTTGATTTCCAATTGTAACCCCATGACCTACATCTTGACTCATCATTTGTTGGGGGGGAAATACTCTAAGTGGATTGTTATCCTTCAAGAATTTGATTTGGAGTTTTCTACAACCATATCAAAGAAATCATTGGTTTTCACTGAATTTATTTGTGACCTTCTCTCTATAACCATGTCTACTACTTTTGACGAGTACATTCCTGAAGAGACTCTCTTTCTCATAAGAACTCTTGAACTATGGCACAGGGATATTATTGTCTATCTCCAGACCCTAACTTTTTTATTAGAGTTGTCTAATTCTAAACTTCATCACATTCGACATCAACCCCAACCCTATCAAATCATTGCAAATACTTTGTACCATGTTGGTGTTGGTTCTGTCCTTTGTCGATGTTTGACACTCGAAGAAGCTGAGAGAGTTCTCAATGACTTCCACCTTGGTACTTGTGGTGGTCACATGTCCGGGTATGCTACTACTCAAAAAATCCTTCGTGTTGGTTATTTTTGGCCATCCATATTTAAAGATTGCATCTTTGCAGTCCAAAAATGTCATGCTTGCCAGATTTACAACTGTAAACAATGTGCCTCACCAACACACCTCTACCTAGTCATTACCGCTGGCCCCTTTGCTAAATGGGGGATTGATTTCATGACATGTACCCCTCACTCAGCCGAGGGACATGTTAATATCATCATCACCATTGATTATTTTACTAAATGGGACGAGGCAATGCCCACACATGAAGCTGGCAGTAAAAATGACACCAAATTTATTTTTAACCATGTCATAGCTCAATTTGGTGTCCCTTAAGCCATTGTTACTGATCATGGATCTCATTTCTGAAACCACATGATCGCTGAGCTTACTGCTCGGTTGGGTTTGCGTCACGATAACTCAAGCCCTTATTATCCACAGGCCAATGGCCAAGTTGAGGCGGTCAACATAGTCTTGGTTACTATGCTTCAACGCACCATTGGGATGCATAAATCGAATTGGCATCTTATGCTATTTTTGGATCTTTGGGCTTACCAACTGTAGCTAAGACTCCCACTAGATTTACACCTTTTCACTTGGTGTATGGTCTGGAGACAACCCTTCCAATTGAGTGTGAAATTCCTTCATTGAAACTAGTTGTTGAATTACTCCTGGATATTTCACCTAAAGAAGAACATTTACTTTACCTCTAAAGGCTCGATGAAACCCATCGCTTCATAGCATTAGTAATTGAAGCCTAGAAAAAAATGAGTTAAGGCTCAATACAAGAAAACTATTTCTCCTTGTGTTTTTGTTGAAGGTGACTTAGTCTTGCTTTATTATCAAGCCAATGAAAAATTGGGAGTTGGGAAATTCAAACCAATGTGGCATGGGCCTTACATTGTCAAGCGAGTTCTACAAGAAGGTTCCTACGAGTTAGTTGACTATGAAGAAAATTATTTGTTTGAGCCCCAAAATGGGCCTTACCTGAAGAAGTATTATGCATGATTATCCGTATAAATACTTTTGTACATTAGTGTGTGAATTCATTAGTGTGCGTTTTGATTTTTGGTATGATTTTTTTCTTTGCATAAATGTTTTCTCTCCTTACCTCATGTTCCACTCGGTTCACAGATGTCATCAAACCATTATGTTGGTTTTGTTGATGGTTCTTGTCTCAATACTCAAAACTTATCCTCTGCAGCTTGGGCACTCTTCGCCCCTATGACGAGTTGATCAATATACGAGGTATTTGCCTGGGACGAACAACAAACAATATTGCTCAGTACAATGCAGTTATTGAACTGTTATCATAAGTAGTTGCTATCGGAATCAGAAATTTGTTTGTTAAGTTAGTTTCAAAACTCGTTGTGCTATAATTAAATGGTCATTATTCAGTAAGAAACCCACAAATTTTGTGCATATATTTACGTGTTCAATTACTGGAAATAATCTTTGATTATATTACATATCAACACGTTCCATGAAATTTCAATACATTAACAGATGCATTGGAAAATTATGTTTTAGGTAGACATTTGCATCACATGTAAAAAAAAACGAACACATCATCATGATATTTTGAAAACATAAGTAGAAACTATATATTATAATATATATAATATATATATACTATATATAGATAGATATATATTGAGTATGTAAAAGTTTTTTATATCAAAATCTCAAAAATATGGTGTTCAGAGACATATGGCTTTAAAAGCCTACAACAATGCAGAAAATATGACTAAAAATAGGCTATCCACCCACATGATGCTCATGATAACATGAGACAGCTCTAATACCTTGACATAACAATTGACAAAGTCTTGCTGATACTCCCACAATGTGCCTTTGGTACCGAAATGGAACGTCATCTATAGTGGCGTATTCTGGGATACCCCGAGTAAGGGTTTCCAGGTTTCACTCCATCTCTACTGTAGGGTCTTCTCCTTCCTCATACAGAGCTTCTTCCTCTATCTGGTGGCTACCCGTCGAGCTATCAGAGACATTCCAAGAGGTATTTCCGGTCCCACATCTGCAAAATTATCATAAGTAAACTCTCAAGTACACTTCACAAAAAAATCACAAAACTTGAAAAATTCCAAAAAACAAGTTTTTACCCGCTGGTGGGCTCCAGTATTGTAGTAATAATGCTGCAACTCCTGGGACTCCCTTCTTTACTTTTATGAACCCGGTAGTTCGTAACAAACTTGGAAGCGACGGTGCTGTATGCACAAGTACTAGCTCTTGCCATAGTTGTCATTTGGTCAGCTGGCACAAGTCCGCTAGGGGCTCAAGCCAACTTCTATGAGCTCTGAGAAGAAGCTTGTTAAATTATGGATGGAAGCTAACTTGAAGGCGACTAATCTACCTGCGGAAAGAAACTGAAAAGCTGAAAGGAAATGCAAACCCTAGCAAACCCTAATTTTACCAGCTAGCCTTACTAATGCGAAAAAGAGGATGCAAGCTACTAAAAGAGATACCATTGACTTCTAGGAAGGTAAAATGCATGTGTCTAAGTTATCACTATCTAAAGAAAACATATTTTTGTATTTTTCAATAAGTTGTCAGAATTATCATGCATGTGCTTTCACTGTTTTTGAATGTGTAGAGGTGGATCGGCGAGAGAAAATGTTTGCAGGAGGTTGGGAAGGTTCAGAAAGGGCCTAAGGGGTCCCTAGCGCCCTTCCAGAGAGTTTCACAGAGTTTGGCTATCAAGAAACCACTTTCGTGAACTTCTACAGGAAGTCTGCAGGGGTTCTACAGGATGTTTTGGAATTTCTACAGGATGTTCTGTGATTTTCTACAGGATGTTCAGAAATGGGATTTTGGAGGATGGATGAAGAAAGATGAAGGAGTGGGTATGGAGGTAGGATAGGGGTTTGAGGTGGTCCAGGGACTGGTGGATGGAGTTGAGAGAAGATGTAGATGGTTGGATTTGTTCAAAGAGGGCTGAAGCAATGCTACACAAAAAGGTATGGTTATGTGGGCAAAATGGAAAACGTGAGGCAAGAAACCAAGTTAGGGGATGGGGTTTGATGGAGTTTGGGAGGATAGAGAAGTGGTACAGGTGCTTTGCAAGTTATTTTTTCAACTGACCAAATAAAGACTTGGAAAATCAAGTACCTAATCACTTTGACCTAATCTGACCTAGATAACAGCAAAGAAATAGAACAAAAATCTATTCGCAATGAAGTCAAGTGAAATAACTATGCAACTAAACAATCATAAACCTAAACATGCAACCAAAACTGATGTCAAGTTTTGCAAATGAGATTCTAACACTAATAATTGCATGGTGAAGCAAAGATAGTGTTTTTGGTGGCAACAAAGTCACATTGGTCCCAGCTCATGATTCCACTGAGGGGGAGGTGAGATCCAAGGGGCTTGGTAGCCTTTTTCTGAAGATCTTCCTTGTGATTAACCTATCAAGTAAATCTGAACATGAAAAACTACTTTAACTATCAAAAGCAACCTAAATAACAAAACAAGATTTAAATATAAATAACAGATTTTATTCTAAGAATGTAGCAAAGACACATAAAAGTAAACAAAGGAGGTACTGGGCACTTGAGATGGGCCCAACCCCAAGATCTACAACCTCCTAAGAGAGATTAGAGCTGGTGCAAAGTTGGATTCATCTTTATTGATCAAAAAAATAGTTACATTCCAAAAGTTGTCCACAAGGAAAACTTGAAAATGTGCTGAAATGCAGAGCTAAACTACTGCCTAAAAATGACTAAAAACCAAACTAAAAACTAGCTAACTTCTGCCTACAAAGTGACTAACTGAAATGAGGCCCTAAGCCCTCTTATTTATACAAATTGAGGACCCCAACAATCCTCCTAACTTTAGGGACTCGGCTGCCCAAAACTTGCAGTTAACAGCAGTGCCACTTGACTTGCTTGGGCTGCCCTTGTGATAATTGATTTGGTGGCCCTTGAACTCCAAGCTGATGGTGGAGAATTTGAGGTAAGGGCCCATAAATTGTAGGGGACACCTTCCTAAAAATCCTCTCCCTTGTTCTTCCACGAATTTGGTTGCCAAGTGCTCATTAAAACCTTTGATTTTGTCTCAAAATTGACCAAAAACACTGTACAAAGCACCCAATTAGACTTGTTGGCATAATGACTAACCCAATTCACTCTATTAGCATAAATATAATAAAAAACATGCAACAAACTAATGAGAATGGTGGATTAAGTCGAATTAGGAGGCTGAATGAGCCCATATAATTATCCATTTTTGGGGCTCATCATCACCCCCCTACTGAAAGTGTTGCTCATCCTCTGAGCAACTAATCTATCTCTTTATCTCTGATGGCCCTGGTGGCCTCCCTATTATGCCAAGCTTCTGAAGTGATGTCCTCTTCTCGGTCATGAAACCATGCTTTTCTCTCTGCTTCTTTCCACTGCCTGTGCTCCTTTTCTTGTAGCAGTTTTGTTAGTGCCTCAACCTCAGCCTGTAGCTTGTCCTCTCTTTGCTGCTCATCAGATGTTTCCTTGTCTTTCCTTCTTCCTGTGATTGTTTGGCTACCTTTTCCTCCAATTTCTTGGTCTCTCTTAGCTTAGCTCGAATTTCCTGTAGAACAGTTTCAACATCCTGTAGAGAGGCTGTTGTGTCCAACATTTTCATTCTTTCTCTTCAGGTGGATGTCTTCGGGCTTCCCCGTTCATAGGTGATGGATGCCTTTGAGGGATACTTTTCCTTTTGTGTCGCTGGGGTGTCTACAATTATAATTGGCTCTTTTGACTATGGTTGGGGTCTGCCAGTTTTTATCTGCATGCTCCTCCTTGCCTTAAAATACATGGAAGGCTCCCTCTTTCGCTGCCCTTTTTGCTTTGGAGATGTGCTAAGGGTAGCCAGCACAGCTACTGCCTCCCTGGCTAAAATCTCAGGCGATTTCTCCTTTTTGTTCCTCTATTTCCATACTTCCTGTAGAAAGTCTTGTGTCGACTATTTTCTGTCCTCCTGTAGAAACTGCTTTCTGGCTTCCTGTAGAAACTGTCTTCTGGCTTCCTGTAGAACATGTCTTCACTATTTCGGTCTGCTTGGCTGGGGGTGTCTTGCCTTTTAATTATGGTGTGGTTGCCTTGGTTGTGCCCTCACTTGTTTGGAATTTTTCAGTCCTCTCTGCCTTGCTCTGCAATCATTTCTTCCTTGGTGTTTGTGCCTTTGTTCCACCGACAGTTTTGGGCTCAGCAACTTGGTCTTTCCCTCATTTCTCTTCTTGTTCTTTCTGTGGTGGTCTATCTTGTGTTCCCTTACCCTTGGATTTCTCTTCTGCCTCAATGTGCTCCCTTTCTTCACTATTGGATGAAGTGAGTTCCTTGGCCAGAATTTGAATATCATCATCTTTGAACATGTTGCGGAAAATCTCCCAGGAGAGAGGGACAATGTAGGTATGGAGGGCATCTTCCACTAGAAGCTTGATAAGCCCATGATGGGCTAGCTGATCTGATGTCCCTTCCTTCAATTTTGTGCCACACTCAATTAATGATTGTAGGAGGAAATAGGGGATGCTTAACTTCTGTTCTGGGGGTAAATCCATCCCATGTCTGAGTTCACTTAGCAACCGGAAGTGATAACCATAGACAATACTGAATCGCCCCTCATAGGTAATGTATTTCATGATTTGAGGACTGACCTTGCTCCAAAAAGGATGTAGGCTGGCTCTCTGGACCCCATTCTTGTCTTCTACAAATTGTTCCTCTGGTAGGAAGAATCCCTTTTTTTTTCTTTTTGGCCCAATGCCCTCTCCTCTTTGCTCCAGGGTATCCCTAATGTCAGACCAGTGACCTAACTAATGAGTTGAGGGGTAAGCTTGAGGGTCAACCCTCTGAAATTCACTGTGGCCTGTGTCTTTGATTTAGGTCGCAGGGACATTCAAGAATTCCTCCATTATCTCATCATCCTAACCCTGAATTTTTTCACAAAAGGTCATCCAATTGGCATGGTGAGAGTACTCTTTTCTATGCTTTGGTCAGAAAAGAAAATGCTGCTTATGGTTTCCTCCTTTGAACTTCACGAAAGGAAATTTCAAATTTTTAAATTTTACCAATCCTCTGGTTCTAAGTCCTTTGTTGCCCAAATACTCGGCCGTTGAAGTATATACAAGGAAGAATTAGGTTTCTAGGGCATAGAGCTTAATTCTCATCCTCAACACACATATAGCCATATGAATTCAAATTCTTCATGCACAGGTTAGCCCTCACAATGCTTCAATTTTATTACAGGGGAACGTTTTAACGGAAACCGTGGAGGATGACACAAAACCAACTAAGAATTCCATGTTACACACAGGAAACAGATATTTTTAACTCACAGGCAGACTTGTCGCTATTCAAAATAGTTTAATTCACCACCTTTCAAATGTATTATGCATGGGACAGTGTGTTTCGAGCCTACCTCTCTCATAACTCCAAACTTGATGAGGAAAAATTCGGGCTTCTCTGCTTCGGAAGGATATAACGTACTTCCTGTAGAAGACCCCCCCGTTTCCTGTAGAATGCCACTGCGCCTCTGAGCGAGCCCAATAAGTGGGAGATTTTAAAAAAAATGGAAGAAATATCGAGAAATCAAGTAGGAATCTTGCAGAGGACCATTGGTTAACTGTTCTGGAAGTGGTGGATGCGTGCTTCAGTTGTGACTGCAGTTGAACAAAGAGTGGTGAGATTTTCAGTCGAGCATCATTTAATTTCGGCGTGATTCATGGTGAGGGAGTGAGGTGGCCAAGTGTACGTGGCTGCATGCAGACTGTAGTGCCATGATGAACTATATGTTCTCTTCCTGGAATCCCTTACCATTAGTTGTGCTGGAGTTCAAAATCTCTACCACTGTCTGTTTTTTTTTTTTTTTTTTTTTTTTTTTTTTTATTTATTTTATTTCCCGTGAATGACTACACATGTGTGCTGGTGATCCCTGGATGAGTGCAATCAAACTGGCTAGATTTCTAGCTGAATCAAACAATTTCATTTGTTCATGCAGTTCTTAAACTAGATTCATGCAACGAAGGAATGAGTTTAGTCACGTACCTGGAAGTCGAGCGTGGTTGCTGTGAGGTGCTGTGGCCTTTCATTTGCTGCATGCATTTGATTCTTTGGTTGCATGATGGCTTGGTTGCTGATTGATGGCTATTTTCCTTATGCAGGTGTCCTCTGGTCGGATCTACACTGCAGGAATTTGTTTCCATGTTCAGATCTGCACCCTCAAGCCGCTGATGTTGAATTTCCACAGGACAAAAACTTGTTTTTGCCATTGCTCCCGAACAATAGATCGGATCGATCTGAAACTTTCTGAGCATGTGTCTATCATCATTGTACACCTCCCAGAGCGAAATGGTGGTCAATGGATGCACGAATTTTGAGAAAAATGAAAAATGGCTGAAGATTATAGAGGCCAATTTCTCGAAAACCGTGCATCGGAATCAGATAAAACTTCTTGGGTAGGTTACTATCACTCATATGCATCTCTCCATGAAACAAGTTTTGAAATGGATGCACGGATATGGATAAAATGCAAAAATGGCTGAAGGTGATGGGGGTTGATTTCTTAGAAATCGTGCATCGGAATTGGCTGAAACTGCTCAGGCATGTTGCTATCACCCCTATGCAACTTCCCATGTAATAGTTTTGCAAATGGATGCACAGTTTTCAAGTTAGGACAAAAACAAATTTCAACACTATGCATTTTTGCTTCCAAGCATTCTGTAATTTTTTTTTGCATGGTAAGAAAAATGAGCTTGGGCTGTGATCAGGGATGGAAATGATGTAGGAGGAGTTTGAAGATTACAGGAGGACTTATGAACCCTTGATGAAACTTCCATGTTCGCCAAACTGCTTTTTAAAATCCATTTCCAGCCTTTTGTAATTTCAAAACACAATTTTCATAAAAGAAGTACAATGAGGTGGAAAAAATGATGGAGAAACGTGAGGGATGGAAACATGGATGCTTGCAGGCCTAACCAATAGATTCCAAGCTTTAGATTCCCTTCCAAAATCGAATCTGGCTCGCTTGAAGGTTCTATAGGATGTTTCCTGTAGAAATACATAACTTCTTGTAGAAAGCCCAGTCTTGACTTGAATGTGACCAAATCCTAGGAGAGGTGAGTGGCCATGGAGGGAGTGTCTGGAGGGATGTCCTGGAGCCTGGTACAGACTCCTATCCTCATTTGCACACCCCTCTTTTCCTGTAATTTATTCACTGCAACCTGCAATTATTTTACAGAGATTAGGCCTGATTTCTCTTTTTTCTTTTTTTCTCTTTTTTTTTTGAAAACAACTAAGGCGCCTCATGGAGGTTTTCACCCTAATTTCCTGCCTTGGGCGCCTCCAAGGGAGGTTTTCACCGAGGGATCTTATTCTATTTTCTTCTTTTTTCCAATCTATTGACCGCCTCATGAAGGTTTTCAATCAATGAGCCAATCTAAGGCACCTCCGAGGAGATTTTCACCTTAGATTTTTCCTCTTATTTCCATTTTTTCATTTTTTTTCATTTTTTTTTTCTTTTTTATTTTCTACCCTACCCTACTTGAAAAACAAAATCATTCTCAAGTATAAGAATACTTCCAATGGAGCCATGTGCACATCGCGATTAGAGACAGAATGATGTGGAGGCTTGAAATGCATGCTTTGATAGGTATCCGGATTTCAGAGAACAAATGATTTGACTTTGAAGGGATCAAGCATAGCTGAGGAAGAGAGTACTGTTGCAACTTAGTGACTACCTGAAACCATATCTCAATATAGCTCTGATATCCTTGGTCCTTTTGCTGATCTGGATCATTTTCCATATCTTCTTCTATCATGACCCTCACATCTTCCTCTTTTTGCTAAGTTTTCTCTTGAATACATGGAGGATTTGATGATAACCATGAGGGAACTCTCTCGATCTCTGATTTTTATATCTCTTCTTCATCAAGTGCAGCCCATGGTTCTTTGATATTCTCTTTTGCATCTCCATCTGCTGGATGAGGTCCTTCAATGATATCAATATAATCTCTGTTTTGCAATACTCTTCCTGAGCTATGGTGAAGATCATTGAGCTCAAGAGGAGTAATTTGGACATGTTGTGCCTTAGCTTTGGAATTGGGTTGAGCTACTCCATTGTATGGGTTTGGAAATGGTGGTATGGGTAGTTGAGTGGGGGTGTGGATTTGAGATGCATGCGGATGGGGTTGTGGATGGGCAGGTGGTGGAGGCAAAGGAGCAGGAGGAGAGTTGTACTGGGGCCTCCACTCCTGATGAGGTGCATTCCACTGAGGCTGTGGCTGAGCATAAGAGTGAAACGAATGAGCAACTAGTTGGGCATAATATGGATTTGTGAAGGAACAAGGAGGAGGTGTGAACCAGGAAGGATGAGCATGGGGACCCCAAGAAGGCATGGAAGTGGCTTGATAGGGGTCATAATAGGTTTGGGATGTCCCTTGCATTTCTTGCTGGTAAGGTATGGGCCCATATGGCCTCCTTTGGCCCTTTGATATGCAACTTTAAGCCTGGGCAAGGAAGGGCACTGATTCGTAGGATGGTATTCTTCACAGGGAAAACACACTTCTAGGGAGTGCATTGGACATTCGTTCCTAGGATGCTTTCTAATGCACTTGGGACAAAAGATGGCCAAAGCCCTCTTGGCTTCCTCTTGGTTCCTTTTGATCTGCAAGGTATCCAGTTGCATGGCAAGAAACTGCCTCATATCGCTCTTGAAATCTTCCATCTGAGTTGCAAATTCGTTTTTCGACAAGGTACTGCTCCCAACATTTCTATTTGTAGCCATTTGCTCCAGAGGAATATTTTCTTCTTCTCCCCTAGAGGTTCTTCAAATATCTCTTGCTATCCACCTAAGGGTTCTTTAATCACAACCATTGAAGAAGAGAGAAGGTTGGCTGTGTGAAACAGTGGGGGTGTTGTGCAATCATTTTTCTGAATTATCTCTACTCCTACCAGGCATTAAAGGAAATCTTTTTGGTTGATTTTTGTATTTTTCTTCTTGTACCTGCAAAACTAAAATAGATTGAACTACAACTAACTATCTTGCTGAAATGAAAATGCATAATTGAAATGAAAGCAGGAAAGGACTGATCTATTTTGCTGAAATGAAATTGTAGGAATGAAATGCTAGGTTACACTTGCGGAATTGAAATGCTAATCTACACTTGCAGAATTGAAATTGCGGAATTGAAATGCTAATCTACGCTTGCAGAAATGAAATTGCGGAATTGAAATTCTAATCTATGAAAGCAGGAAATGTCTAATCTACTTTTGCGGAAATGAAATTGCAGAATGGAAATGAAACAATCTACTCTACGCTTGTTGAATAAACTACTTAGCAGAAGGTTGTAGTAGAAAATAGAAGAAAGACAACAATAACAAATACTCTGACGCTTCCCCAGCAACGGCACCAACAAGAATGGTGGGCTCCAGTATTGCAGTAATAATGTTGCAACTCCTGGGACTCCCCTCTTTACTTTTATTAACCCGGTAGTTCGTAACAAACTTGGAAGCGATGGTGCTGTATGCACAAGTACTAGCTCTTGCCGCAGCTGTCACTTGGTCAGCTGGCACAAGTCCATTAGGGGCTCAAGCCAACTTCTATGAGCTCTGAGAAGAAGCTTGTTAACTGATGGATGGAAGCTAACTTGAAGGAGGCTAATCTACTTGCGGAAAGAAACTGAAAAGCTGAAAGGAAATGCAAACCCTAGAAAACCCTAATTTTACCAGCTAGCCCTACTGATGTGAAAAAGAGGATGCAAGCTACTGAAAGAGATGCAATTGATTTCTAGGAAGGTAAAATGCATGTGTCTAAGTTATCACTATCTAAAGAAAACATCTTTTTGTATTTTTGAATAAGTTGTCTGAATTATCATGCATGTGCTTTCACTGTTTTTTACTGTGCAGAGGTGGATCGGCGAGAAAAAATGCTTGCAAGAGGTTGGGAAGGTTCGGAGAGGGCCTAAGGGGTCCCTAGCACCCTTCCAGAGAATTTCACAGATTTTGGCTATCAAGAAACTGCTTTCGTGAGCTTCTACAAAAAGTCTACATGGGTTCTACAGGATGTTCTGGAATTTCTACAGGATGTTCTGTGATTTTCTACAAGATGTTCAGAAATGGGATTTTGGAGGATGGATGGATGAAGAAAGATGAAGGAGTGGGTATGGAGGTAGGATAGGGGTTTGAGGTGGTCCAGGGACTGGTGGATGGAGTTGAGAGAAGATGTAGATGGTTGGATTTGTTCAAAGAGGGCTGAAGCAATGTTGCACAAAAATGTAGGGTTATGTGGGAAAAATGGAAAATGTGAGGCAAGAAACCAAGGTAGGGGATGGGGTCTGATGGAGTTTGGGTAGATAGAGAAGTGGTACAGGTGCTTTGCAAGTTATTTTTTCAACTGACCAAATAAAGACTTGGAAAATCAAGGACCTAATCACTTTGACCTAATCTGACCTAGATAACAACAAAGGAATAGAACATAAATCTATTCGCAATGAAATCAGGTGAAATAACTATGCAACTAAGCAATCATAAACCTAAACATGCAACCAAAACTGATATCAAGTTCTGCAAATGAGATTCTAATACTAATAATTGCATGGTGAAGCAAAGACAATGTTTTTGGTGGAAACAAAGTCACATTGGTCCCAGCTCATGATTCCACTGAGGGGGAGGTGAGATCCAAGGGGCTTGGTAGCATTTTTCTGAAGATCTTCCTTGTGATTAGCCTATCAAGTAAATCTGAACATGAAAAACTACTTTAACCATCAAAAGAAACCTAAAAAACAAAACAAGATTTAAATATAAATAACAGATTTTATTCTAGCAATGCAGCAAAGACACATAAAAGTAAACAAAGGAGGTACTGGGCACTTGAGATGGGCCCAATACCAAGAGCTATAGCCTCCTAAGAGAGATTAGAGCTGGTGCAAAGTTGGATTCATCTTTATTGATCAAAAGAATAGTTACATTCCAAAAAATTTCCACAAGGAAAACTTGAAAATGTGCTGAAATGCAGAGCTAAACTACTGCCTAAAAAATGACTAAAAACCGAACTACAAACTAGCTAACTTCTGCC